>JAPUBX010002503.1:0-64672 GCA_028672205.1 Proteocephalus fallax
GTCATTCGTGTGGCAAATTGCATTCACGGCAGCAATGTAAATTCCGTGATGCGAAATGCTATAATTGTGGCAAAATAGGCCACATCAAGTCGGTCTGCAAATCCAAGGTTTGTGCGATCACTAACGATTCAGACGACAATATATCTGATATGGCTCTGATGAGTTCTTGCAGTCAGAGTGGTGGCCATATTTCCAAGGAACTTACGAATTCGCATGGCAAAAAGATGTCCTTTATTGTTGATACTGGGACTGTGGAATCACTCATTCCTATGCATGCATTAAAGAAGTTCTGTCCTTGTCCTTGTATACAGAAGACAAACCAGTTGATTATTGGTATCACTGGTCATTCACTGAAAATCCTTGGCTTCTGTATGATCAATATTATACGAGACGGCACCAAATTCCTATGCAAATTCTTGGTGTCGGCGACGGGTCCAGCTATTATTGGTTTGACCGTCATGAAGCAGTTCAAGTTTCAACTGAATTTCAATTCATCACCGGCAGTTGATTCCGAGTTCAAAGATCTGGTCAAAAAGTGCACCAGAGTGACTGGTGGACTGATAATTCCCAAAGTCAAATTGATGGAGCGTAATATACTGACTCCAGTGAGCTGTTCACAATGGACCACTCCCATTGTGACACCAATACAATCCGACGGTTGTACACCCATGATATGTGGTGATTATAACGGGTCGAGTGTCTTCTCCAAAATTGATACAAAAGATGCCTACTTACAGAGTCAACTGGATGACGAATCCAGTTTGCTGACAGTTATTAATACACCCTTTGGGTTATTCAGGTACAACTTTCTACCTTCTGGGCTGAATGTCGCCCCGGCTATTTTCCAGGATTGCATTAATGGCATATTGGATGGCCTTAATGGTAATGAAGTTTATCAAGATGACAATTGTGTCAGCAGGCATGATCATGACGAGAGACTCCTCCAGCTATTCAGACTCTTTGTCGAGTACAATGTGGCGGTTAATCCGTCGAAATGCAAATTTGCCGTCCAAAGCTTTGATTGCCTCTGGTTTACTGTTGATAAGTCTGGTTTTTACCCAGACAAAAACAGACTGAATTCTTTGGTGGAAATGCAGTCCCCGTCGAATTGCAGTCTATTACGCTCAATTATGGGAGCCATTACCTTTTTCAAAGGGAATGATTTTCGACCGTCTCGAGGTCTTATTCTTGGAAGAAGTGGAAATAGTATGGTTACTATCCTTGATGTCACTGATTTATCAAGTCATCGTCGGCATGTCGATCAAATCCGATTCGATGAACCATCTATGCCCGTTATGGATTCCCATCCTTCGGAACCAGCCGTGACTGTTATTCATTACAATTCTTCTGATCCACCTGATCCGGCTTATACGACTCCATCCATTCCAGACCAAAGCTCGCAAGCTCTATCTCGGCGCTCGGAGCGTTTGGGTTTGAAATCTCCGGTCAACTACCGCATGCCATCGAAGCTGCTGCACCCAGGTGGATGTGGTGATTGCTAACTCTTATTATTAATTGTGTTTTACTATATTAACGTATATCGTACGTTACACTTTTGAATACGAATTATCGTTGCTGCACGTGTTCTATTCGTCAAGGGTCTCGGTTGGCTTTAAGAGTTACACCGGTATTACAGACTATTCGTCTATTCTCCATTCAGGGTTTATTCTACCCTATATACAATACTATCACAGTGTTATACGCTGCAAATAAAGACAATGATGCGATAATGAACTGGACAAACTACTTCAAGGATCAGTACCGTGCTCGACATTCAAACACGTCTCTAATTGACGTTCTCATATTGGATTATTATATTAAATCGAGTTCCGGTCAGTTATTTTCTACAAGATTGGCTAACGCAACCTGTTCCAATAACACGACACTGGTTGAGATTCGCCGTCTACGAACGAAACCATGATTTCAACAACCTTTCGGCGGAATAGGTGTTATACGCTGCAAATAAAGCGAATGATGCGATAATGAACTGGACAAACTACTTCAAGGATTAGTACCGTGCCCGAAATTCAAACACGTCTCTAATTGACGTTCTCATATTGGATTATTATATTGAATCGAGTGTCAGACGGTTATTTGCTAAAAGATGGGCTAACGCAACCTGTTCCAATAACAGACACTGGTTGAGATTCGCCGTCTACTAACGAAACTATGATTTCAACAACTTTTCTGCGGAATAAGTGTTAAACGCCGCAAATAAAGAGAATGATGAGATAATGAACTGGACAAACTACTTGGGGGATCAGTACCGTGCCCGACATTCAAAAACGTCTCTAATTGACGTTCTGATATTGGGTAAATATGTTGAATCGAGTTCAAGACGGTTATTTTCTACAAGACGGGCAAACGCAACCTGTTACAATAACACGACACTAATTGAGATTCGCCGTCTAAGAACGAAACCATGATTTCAACAACTTTTCGGCGGAATAAGTGTTAAACGACGCCAATAAAGAGAATTATGATATAATTAACTGGACAAACTACTTCAAGGATCAGTACCGTGCCCGACATTCAAAAACGTCTCTAATTGACGTTCTCATATTGGGTAAATATGTTGAATCGAGTTCAAGACGGTTATTTTCTACAAGATGGGCAAACGCAACCTGTTACAATAAAACGACACTAATTGAGATTCGCCGTCTAAGAACGAAACCATGATTTCAACAACTTTTCGGCGGAATAAGTGTTAAACGACGCCAATAAAGAGAATTATGATATAATTAACTGGACAAACTACTTCAAGGATCAGTACCGTGCCCGACATTCAAAAACGTCTCTAATTGACGTTCTCATATTGGGTAAATATGTTGAATCGAGTTCAAGACGGTTATTTTCTACAAGACGGGCAAACGCAACCTGTTACAATAACACGACACTAATTGAGATTCGCCGTCTAAGAACGAAACCATGATTTCAACAACTTTTCGGCGGAATAAGTGTTAAACGCCGCCAATAAAGAGAATGATGAGATAATGAACTGGACAAACTACTTCAAGGATCAGTACCGTTGCTCGACATTCAAACACGTCTCTTATTGACGTTCTCATCTTGGGTAAATATGTTGAATCGAGTTCAAGACGGTTATTTTCTACAAGATGGGCAAACGCAACCTGTTACAATAACACGACACTAGTTGAGGTTCGCCGTCTAAGAACGAAACCATGATTTCAACAACTTTTCGGCGGAATAAGTGTTAAACGACGCCAATAAAGAGAATTATGATATAATTAACTGGACAAACTACTTCAAGGATCAGTACCGTGCCCGACATTCAAAAACGTCTCTAATTGACGTTCTCATATTGGGTAAATATGTTGAATCGAGTTCAAGACGGTTATTTTCTACAAGATGGGCAAAAGCAACCTGTTACAATAAAACGACACTAATTGAGATTCGCCGTCTAAGAACGAAACCATGATTTCAACAACTTTTCGGCGGAATAAGTGTTAAACGACGCCAATAAAGAGAATTATGATATAATTAACTGGACAAACTACTTCAAGGATCAGTACCGTGCCCGACATTCAAAAACGTCTCTAATTGACGTTCTCATATTGGGTAAATATGTTGAATCGAGTTCAAGACGGTTATTTTCTACAAGACGGGCAAACGCAACCTGTTACAATAACACGACACTAATTGAGATTCGCCGTCTAAGAACGAAACCATGATTTCAACAACTTTTCGGCGGAATAAGTGTTAAACGACGCCAATAAAGAGAATTATGATATAATTAACTGGACAAACTACTTCAAGGATCAGTACCGTGCCCGACATTCAAAAACGTCTCTAATTGACGTTCTCATATTGGGTAAATATGTTGAATCGAGTTCAAGACGGTTATTTTCTACAAGATGGGCAAACGCAACCTGTTACAATAAAACGACACTAATTGAGATTCGCCGTCTAAGAACGAAACCATGATTTCAACAACTTTTCGGCGGAATAAGTGTTAAACGACGCCAATAAAGAGAATTATGATATAATTAACTGGACAAACTACTTCAAGGATCAGTACCGTGCCCGACATTCAAAAACGTCTCTAATTGACGTTCTCATATTGGGTAAATATGTTGAATCGAGTTCAAGACGGTTATTTTCTACAAGACGGGCAAACGCAACCTGTTACAATAACACGACACTAATTGAGATTCGCCGTCTAAGAACGAAACCATGATTTCAACAACTTTTCGGCGGAATAAGTGTTAAACGCCGCCAATAAAGAGAATGATGAGATAATGAACTGGACAAACTACTTCAAGGATCAGTACCGTTGCTCGACATTCAAACACGTCTCTTATTGACGTTCTCATCTTGGGTAAATATGTTGAATCGAGTTCAAGACGGTTATTTTCTACAAGATGGGCAAACGCAACCTGTTACAATAACACGACACTGGTTGAGATTCGCCGTCTAAGAACGAAACCATGATTTCAACAACTTTTCGGCGGAATAAGTGTTAAACGACGCCAATAAAGAGAATTATGATATAATTAACTGGACAAACTACTTCAAGGATCAGTACCGTGCCCGACATTCAAAAACGTCTCTAATTGACGTTCTCATATTGGGTAAATATGTTGAATCGAGTTCAAGACGGTTATTTTCTACAAGACGGGCAAACGCAACCTGTTACAATAAAACGACACTAATTGAGATTCGCCGTCTAAGAACGAAACCATGATTTCAACAACTTTTCGGCGGAATAAGTGTTAAACGCCGCCAATAAAGAGAATTATGATATAATTAACTGGACAAACTACTTCAAGGATCAGTACCGTGCCCGACATTCAAACACGTCTCTAATTGACGTTCTCATATTGGGTAAATATGTTGAATCGAGTTCAAGACGGTTATTTTCTACAAGACGGGCAAACGCAACCTGTTACAATAACACGACACTAATTGAGATTCGCCGTCTAAGAACGAAACCATGATTTCAACAACTTTTCGGCGGAATAAGTGTTAAACGCCGCCAATAAAGAGAATGATGAGATAATGAACTGGACAAACTACTTCAAGGATCAGTACCGTTGCTCGACATTCAAACACGTCTTTTATTGACGTTCTCATCTTGGGTAAATATGTTGAATCGAGTTCCAGACGGTTATTTTCTACAAGATGGGCAAAAGCAACCTGTTACAATAACACGACACTGGTTGAGGTTCGCCGTCTAAGAACGAAACCATGATTTCAACAACTTTTCGGCGGAATAAGTGTTAAACGACGCCAATAAAGAGAATTATGATATAATTAACTGGACAAACTACTTCAAGGATCAGTACCGTGCCCGACATTCAAAAACGTCTCTAATTGACGTTCTCATATTGGGTAAATATGTTGAATCGAGTTCAAGACAGTTATTTTCTACAAGACGGGCAAACGCAACCTGTTACAATAACACGACACTAATTGAGATTCGCCGTCTAAGAACGAAACCATGATTTCAACAACCTTTCGGCGGAATAAGTGTTAAACGCCGCTAATAAAGAGAATTATGATATAATGAACTGGACAAACTACTTGGGGGATCAGAACCATGCCCGACATTCAAACACGTCTCTAATTGACGTTCTCGTATTTGATTATAATGTTGAATCGAGTTCAAGACGGTTATTTTCTACAAGACAGGCAAACGCAACCTGTTACAATAACACGACACTGGTTGAGATTCGCCGTCTACGAACGAAACCATGATTTCAACAACTTTTCGGCGGAATAAGTGTTAAAAGCCGCCTTTAAAAAGAATTATGAGATAATTAACTGGACAAAGTACTTCAACGATCAGTACCGTGCCCGACATCCAAACACGTCTCAAAATTGACGTTCTCATATTGGATTATAATGTTGAATCGAATTCCAGACGGTTATTGTCTACAAGATTGGCTAACGCAACCTGTTCCAATAACACGACACTGATTGAGATTCGCCGTCTACGAACGAAACCATGATTTCAACAACTTTTCGGCGGAATAAGTGTTAAAAGCCGCCTATTAAAAAGAATTATGAGATAATTAACTGGACAAACTACTTCAACGATCAGAACCGTGCCCGACATCCAAACACGTCTCAAAATTGACGTTCTCATATTGGATTATAATGTTGAATCGAATTCCAGACGGTTATTGTCTACAAGACGGGCTAACGCAACCTGTTCCAATAACACGACACTAATTGAGATTCGCCGTCTATGAACGAAACCATGATTTCAACAACTTTTCGGCGGAATAAGTGTTAAACGCCGGAAATAAAGAGAATGATGTGATAATGAACTGGACAAACTACTTCAAGGATTAGTACCGTGCCCGACATTTTTTAATATTTTTTTATTAGGTTATATTTTTTTTCACAGAATTTCAATACTGTTTATTGCAAAGGATAATGTGTTAGAAATTGTGTACAAACCTCTCTTTTTTGTCATTTTTTCGCTTTTCTCTTTCGTGCATTCAAGCCTTGTCATTTTTTTTAGGATAATGTTCCTTTCTTAATGGAATGTTTCCTTCTCTATTGAGGATATTTTGTCTCCAGATTCTTTCAATACTTCATGTACAATTTTACTTCTTATTGCGAAGACCATATAAACCCGTCTTCGGGCTCTTTTACCTCTCAGCAGCTCCGATGTTGAGCTATGAACTCAACAAGGCAAGTCCGAAAAAGGCGCTGTTCTGAGATCACGGAATCTTTGGAGAATGAGACTTTGTAAAACACCTGATACGGGACTCAACGGTACAGATGATACCGCAATGACAGAAAGGTTAGCCGATTGATCGAACGCTTCAATCAACTGCTGAACAGTTAGGTAGGACACCATCTGGACGAGACGCCTATAACCCGAGGTAATATTTATGACATCCGATCCGACCCACCAACTCGGTCAGACATTTCCTACCTAAGCCGAAAACTCGCAAGTCAGCACAGGAAGGCGGTATCCCCCAAAGTGTACAAGGCCTCCATGCCGATCCCCGTTGGCGTTGTTTCGCTAAATCTTGGAAAACGACGGGCTTTCAAATTACTGGAGTACATCCATCTGCTTCCGCTCCACAGAAAGGACAATAAGACTATTTTTCCTAATTCTGAGATATCATTCTTAACTAAATTTCCGAAATATTCTTCTCAGTGCTCCTTCTCAAGCGCTTCACCTCAACGAGAGACGCCCCCACACACCACAACCAAGGAGACGTTCGACGTTCCCATGGATGCGTGGACAAGTAATGAAAGCGGACGGTATGCCTGGAAAACTGGTGAATCTTCTGAAGTCGTACTATTCATCCACCAGGATGAGAGTTCGTGGTTTATGCACCAGGCCCTCTCTGACTACAATGGTTTCAATCCAAGTGGCTCCGCATTTTTTCATTATCAACCTAGAATTCGTAGACGATACCACTGTCCCCTTGAAACCGGTTCTCTGTCGAATAAATGACTTTGCAATGGACTTCGGACAAGAGATAAACACAGTGAAAACCAAAGTCGTGTCGACGCGATCTGAAAATTACTCCCAGCCTACATGCGCAGGGCATTTATAAGTATTGCTTCAAAAGTAACCAAAATTGCTGGAGTCAAACAATCACACTAAAATAATCTGATATTGTTTTCTTTAATATATTTATTCGTGTAATTTCTAAAATAATAGTGAGAAATTGTGTGTTTTATCCTATTTATGCTGAAGCATAAACGCTATCGGTGCACTGTGGTATTATATTTAACAAAGCAGGAGTTCTGTAATTCATTCTTTTATTTTGTACACAAGTATATCATTTTGTATCATTATCAGAAAAACGAGTTAACAAACATTGTTTAGTCGGTTATCTCTTAAGCATGATGTATTAAAAATATTAATATAATGGTTATTACAAAGCGGTTTCTGGGGAATAAAAAATTAACAAATCGTATTTGTGGTAACATTGATATAGCACAGCCACGATGAACAACGTTTTATGAGCGAGGAAGGAGTTACTGGAATCCTTTAGATGAGAATGAGGACCTCGGGGGTATTACATGACCATGGTTACGAATGGGAGGACTGTCTGAGCTTCGAGGTTCCGTGGTACAATCTCGGAGATTATCAGGGTCACTGACAGGAGATTCGATTGAGAATTTAACCAATCGATATTGATGACGCATACCAGGAATTCTTTCGAGCTTCCCCGGTTTATAATAGAGCCTGAAGTAAACAAATTCCACAGAGTGCGTAAGTATTTTCGACTAACATGATATTTAAATAACAGAGCGCTTCTCATTAATTAATTATTGGGAAGTAATTTTTTTGAAAGAAACTAATTTATATCCAATTCAATACAAATGAAAGTGCTAAATATGTTTTGAAGTTCTCGTTTACACTGTTCGAATCGATTTAAAAACACACAATAATTACTACAAAGCTGCATCTGATGTCAGTTCAAAAGTTATCACCGATAATACTCATTTTAATCGGATTATTTAGGTAACTTACCTAAGACTCCGTGATAGTGACTCGAAGCTCATTTTCACGTTGTTTTTGTGCTCTCCCCAGAGTTTAGTAAGCTGTTCAGGGTTCACAATTTGAAAGACCTGTTTTGGTTTGTCAACCCACTCGACACATGTCTGTCGAGTTGTCAACAGTTCAAGAATGAAGTTCAGTAGGTTACGTTTTCGTCCACCGTTACGCGAAACATACGTTTTTCGTGTTCGCTCATTCGCTGTTGCCGATGTAGGTGAAGTAGGCGCGAATGCTGGTGAGCGTCGGTTATATGGGCCAGAGAAAGGCTTACTATGCGCACTAGTCATGCCATGTTGCGAACGGTGCCTTCCCGAAACCCTGTTAAATCTTCCGTAAGGGTACACAACCTCCTTCTCGTTCACATATTTCAAGTCATCCAGTCCATCTAATTCCATCCCATACGTATCACCCAGAGTCTCTCCACACCGACCGCTGTTGGACAAGTTGATATATTCACTCGCCTCGATCTGAGCCGCGCGTTTATTAATTATTCGATGCGAGATCGGTGAGGGTGCTGTTTTATAAGAGGCATGCTTGTGTGGACATTGTGAGAACTTTCTCAAATGTGGGAATATATTCATGGTGTTCCCCTCGGACAGTTTCTCACTAGACTCATGAGGGTCATGCTCATGCATTTGTGGACTGTAGCTGCCAAGGGCATACAGGTGCGCGTGCGTTTTGTCAAAGGAGTGTGACGTGGTGCGGAGACTCGGACTTCTAAAGAGGCAATCTAAATTGAAAAAACGCCTATGATGCTTTGAGGTTTGATTAAACATATATATAATATGAACGTTTATGTTATACCATCGAGATTTTTTTGTCTTGTAAAAATATGCTGGGCCCCCTGTGAGGGCATACCTATCGGCATCTCCCTTAAGGCACATCCGAGCATATTATGGTGCGCCGTGGAATCGATTGATGAAGGAATGCTGTTACATCGTTTTGAAGCAAATTTCATTGTTCGTAACCGTCGAACCTCCATTAGGTGGCCATTGCTGCCGCAATTTATGCTGTCAAAACGTCGTATCGTGGATGAATTTTCGCCACAATTCCCTTTTTTAAAATAGGGGGAGAATCCTTCGGGTTTTCTGCCACACGCTGTCTGATTCAGGGACTCAACACTTTTATCGAAACTCTCTTCGGTCTCTGCAATATCTGACGTCTGATGCATGTGTGAATTCATTGCCCATGGATGTTCAATCAGGGATGACAACGATACTGCCCTAGAATTCGTCAGTTGTGACACCATAGAGCCGTTATTGAAAAGACATGGCATTGAAGCTCCCGTGAAATCTGGCGTCTCTAACGTCTCGCCAAATGTTGAGTTCAGGTCATCATGCTCCCTGAATTCGTTGGGGCAGAAACGAGTAAGTCTGGGTATGTGGAATGATGATGAGGGGGGAGAAAGTGCACCACTCCATGCATGGAGTTGGGGTTGGAAATCGAAGGATGCACCATCGTATTCTTGTTTAATATGATCCATTAATGATTCACCTATAGCCAAAAAGTTAAACGAGGTCAATATATAAAGAATTATTTACATTTAAAAAAATATTTTGCTTAAATATTTAAGCTACTGGATATTTTCGCACAACACAGGCGACCCGGTAAAACCGAGCTGGCAATTTCATGCTACGTGAATGCTTGAGGTCACATTACATGTCTTATTGATATCCAGGAAAAAATAAAATAACGATGAAGTAAACATAAAGCTGAAAAATAGTTTACACGAATAAAGCAATCACAACGGCTCAATTAAGGACAATTGTACTTGGAAATGTTTATGTATAGCCTATTGCTGTTTGTAGTTGTTGTGGTCAGTTATTTAACAGTATTGCTTGCAGCAGAGTGGAAAAGTTATGATGAATTGCATTTATATGAAATTCAATAATTTTATGAGATAATTAAGCTATTCTCTGAGTACTAAAATTTGAGTCAAATGAATAAGTCAGACAAATTGAATTATTTAACGATAGAAACAATTGGATATTAAGGATTCAGTAGTCGAGGCAGGTTACGATTGGAAAAAAGTTGGATTTTCCAAAGGCTTTGTACATTAATAAAAAGCACCTTTTCTGATGCACTCTGAAAGCTGAAACAGTCCATCTTTTAAACATGATCGGGCCGTCTAAATCAACGAAACGAATCGAGCAAGCGAGTTACAGGTGACTACAACTCACAAATACGTTAGAGTATCTTTGAGTCCACGTGCACGACAATATTGCATATAAGTTTGGTCTGTTCCATTGAGAGTAAGATGCAATCACTTGTGGGCTAATAGAGGCATCACGAGTCTGGCATTTTATTTTACGTTTAACGGGGCAAAATATCTAAAGGTTTGATTGGGTTAATAACGATTAGATAAATTCTTGTGATGCGTGCATGTGTGTGCAAAGGGAGTAAGGATGGTCCATCAAATTATTATCGAGCACCATTTCAATTGTTGTCATCAAAGTTACCAGAGATTGCCGTATTCATACGATTTAGTCCGAGCATTGCGCAAAGCGACCTTTGGACTGCTCGGGCGCACATAGTCATTTACGAGTTGTCCATGCGTAAAACCGTTGGTAGATAACATGAACCACAAACTTTTAGTTTGCCGTTATCAAAAAAAATTTTATTCGAGGTATTAAAGCGTGTATGCGCTTTTAGAAAAAAGCTAATATAGTTTGAAGCATTTAACCTATCTGTTCCTTGCATTACGTGAATTGAATTTGTATTTCCGATTTATTTACTTCTTTTTCGCGTTGGGCTCAAATACTCTATACATTTGGACACAAACTCTACATCAAACGATTCGTTTTATTTCGTATGTGCTTTGCCTTCGAGGCGAGCAGCCCTTTTTTTAATGAATATGTATCTAATATGATTGAATTAATGAAAGGAATACTGATAACAATTCCTTACAATGCATGTATCACAAGGGTAGCATTAGCACAGTAGGTTTAGACGCACCCCACGTGAAGGGGGGATTCGGTAGCAAATATGTGTACTGCTTTGATTACGAGGTGAACTGTACCCGCCGTCGACTAAGCCACAGCAACACGTAACCGGGTTCAGCGGGTAATAATATGTATAAAAACTTAAATCTATAAAGATAATATTAATTTTCTAATATTTGGCAATAACTGAATGAGCTGAGAAGACCGCAAATCCGAAGAGGCCATCAAATTACGCGCTTTTATTTGGTCTTGTAGCTAGGTTAGAATAGGATGGATTTTCTGCGTGTTACTATAGCAACGGTAACTAAGGTTGCTTACAATTCACCAAACAGGTTCATAAATAAAATAAAAATATTATAGATGCCAGATTAATTCGTGCAAGATAATTATATCAAAGTAACTTGTCTAAAATTTCAGTTTTAGTGACATTCGCCTTTATAAATGCAAATTCTTAACGGCGCTAGTATTGCCCACAAATAAACTATTTTAAGTATGTCAATAAATGGACTAAAAATGTAAATAACGTATGGATAGGCCCAAAGTTTCAGCGAGCCATGTATTTTATCTCTTTGGCGTCCTTTTTCGAAATTGGCGGACCAAAAATACGATTCTATTGGACTGGCACCCCATTGGCCAACTCACACCACACCGGATTCGGTGACCTTAACGTGGATAAATTAAGACAACATCGACGACACTTGGCCGGCCCCCACTTTTGACCACGACACGCCCAACGTGTGTCCAGACAGTACTCTCCAGCAGCGGGCGCTAAGCATCGCGCATTGTCGGCGTTTTCAGCCCAGGTCGGGCCCTAACTATTGTTTGAATGATAAACAATATCATTCATTCCCGACCTTCGTCTTTGGCCATCGTGAGATTCTGATTTTTGGACCACGAAGTCTTCGAATCACCATAGATTCACCAATCTTTGGTGAGCTATTAGCTGAAATAAAATTGTTGGAAATGTCAAATTGTTAGATACTATGACACCTATTTTATATTTAGAAAAAGCAAAAACTTTAAATAATCAGAACCCATGTGTATCCATGATGTTTAAACCGATTTAAAACAATAGATCATGATGGATTGCTGCTTTTGGTATTTCTGAAAAAATAGAAATTAAAACCGCCAAGTTATAAACAAACAATTGGCAAGACCATTAAGACCTGCTAGAAAATTTCTCCTCAAACACGCGCTCCTGTGACGTTGTTTTGTGCTTTAAAAAACGATGTTATGATCGTAGCACAAAATGCGTTTTAATTCGACAAAAGATTAAAATCTTCATAGAAATACAGACGTGCACTTTCCTGGTTGGTCAGTCCATAAATTATTTCCTTTTTCAATAACGGCAGATATGTATTTCAGTAAACCTTTGTGGAAAATTGGGATGACTATGGATAGATTCGTTGCTTTAGAAGGAAGATAGTTTAAATATTTACGTTGATGTGCGTTTTAGGAAAACATGCTTGCTATAAATAATATTTTGTTTATTTGAACCCCAAAATGGGAGTCTTCTGTTACAATAACAAAGAAGTATTCGGTTTCAATAGCCTAAACTCCGAAGATCATGCAAGCATACAAACTTAACACTAACTCAACAGTACTCTCAATCTAATAATACCGATAACCTTTGGTTGAAATATGTCTTCCGCTACATCAAGACGACTTCATGTAGCAATAGACAGAGCGAGACGGTGTGCGTGCTTTAACTTCACCTTTCCTTTTTCCTCTCAACGTGTGCAAGGTTGTGCAGAATATATTGATTAATTTTACTCTGTGCGTTTGTGTGGGTGCTTACCGATGAATGCGCGTTTACGGTTTTCGTGTGATTTAAAGTAGGAACAAGTGCACAACGAAAAACATCTTCGTGGGTAGTTTGTGTGATCTGTTTATAAACTTTTCTGTTATTTTCGGCTTAATTATGGGTCAAATTTAATGGAAATTACTGCAATATATTAATATCAGAGCTTGTGATTGAGACTGTTCAAATTGGGTTTTCGCTCGAATATAATAGATACACAAATATGAATTTTGTATGTCATCTTATTGCATATGGAACATGAGTCATTACATTTTATTAGATTTCAATTTTATCAATCGTGCTATAATCTGTGGATGTTTACTAGCTGAACGTAGTCTTCGTGTAAATAACTACAGAAATAGTGAACTTATAACATTACAGCACAATATTTACATACATAATTCAAATATGACAAACAAAGAATAATTATAGTCACAAAAGACTGACAACAGACACCGCTAAATTCACAAATATTAAAGCCGTGTTCACTGCAGCCATTGCTAACCCATACATTTAATGGAGTAAGATAACCAACAAGGGTAGCATTAACATATTCAAAATATTATTATTTTACTTTAACACAAATGGGGCACCAGTGTTTCGGCCAAAGAAGGTGCATTACCTAGAAAGACGGGCTATTGACGAACTGTTATAACCAGAAAACTCGGAAATAGAAACGTATTTTTTTTAACAAACCCAAAAAGAACTAAACAGCAAAATATAAGTGCCTACCTAAGCCTAAAATCAAACTATACTTTTAAGCGTATCAGAAATTACTTAATTAATTTATCCATGCGGACGCCGATTAGTGAAATTATTGTCTATATGAACAATGTTCAACGTTACAGCAACGCGTGCCTGTGTGCAGCCAGTCTATATACTGTCAGACGCTGGGACAAGCAATAATATTGTATACCCCCAAGCATTGGGCGATTAAACGTTTACTTGCTCTATTCTGCGTTTTCAATTTAACCAGACCGAGCGACCGAAACGCGTTACCGGTATTGGTTGATTTGGGGAGGGGGGGGGTTGAGACCTCGGTAATGTGCATATTATATTCTTTAATTAATTTATTCCAATTTTCCCGTGATTACCCATTCAACACCCTTTCTGGCTGTTGCTGTAAGTAAACAGTAATCCATTTAACTGTCCATCAATAAAAGCAGATAGAGGGTTCCACTGAGGCACACCGACGCGTTACCGGGTGGAACTAGTCTAAATGCACTGGAAAATGTTCTTAATCCTATACATACACCATCGCTTCGGCGATTACCCCCAGTTGGCCCAACCTTCCTGATGCCTGGGACAGTCGAAAATTCGACACTCCAACTGCCGGGTCCCCTGGCGCAAGGAAAATTTCTTAAAGAGGCATTCGGTAAGTGCGCACATACCCCGCGTAATTTTGCGCACCACAATTCTGAGCAAGGCAATGGCGCAGCCGTAAGCTGGCTAACACTCCATGTATGCCTTCATGGCGCGTGCACCGTGGAACATGTACTTAATATTTGTGTATTGTTTGCAATCACATTGACGGCCGTCTGATCTCCTTCGTCTCCAAACGATTCATAAGAGGGGTGCATTAATCGGTCATGGCCAAAGATATTTGTCGGTTAATACGCACTGACAATGGTTATCACAACTGAACACTACAACTGGGCGTTGATAATGATTGAGGATTCGTGCTTAGAAATTGCGAACGAATTTCCCAGTCAATTGGGAATGCCATTACCGATTCGATCTGCTGCTGCTTCATTAGACGTCGAATTGCGCCGTGAACCAAATTACAACAAGGGGCACCTTTTATCATACGTCCAATTAAATATGCTAATGCTAACGCTTGAGAACAAAGGCATTTACGATCAATTTATGCTATCTGTCAATAGCGGGGTAAGAGAAATCTTCTTAGATGCGGCCAGATGGATTGGTAAAACGTTCCTCCTTCTATTGATCCTGGCAGAAATTCGATCCCATAATTGTATAACCTTAGCTCTTGCGTCGTCCAGAATACCTGTGACATTGCTACCGGCTGGAAGAACTGCTCATTCCGCATTGAAATTGACACAAAACATGCAATCCATTGAAATACCCAAGTTTAAAATTTTCAGAGCATCCGGCATTGAAAACGTATTTCAGATATATAAACGTATTGTTAAGGATGAATGCACAATGACGAGCAAAAATTCCCGCGATGCTCTTGGTCGATAATTGCAAGATTTGCATGGAAAAATTCGACTATTTAGCAACGCCTTAATATTGCACGCAGGCGACTGTAGGCACCACCTGCGAAGAGGGGTGGGTTCGGTAGCAAATATGTGCTGTGTTTCCGCTTGGAGGTGATCACGACATAGCCACATCAATGCGCTGCCGGAATCAGCTTGGGGTAAGCTCCCCAATAACAAGGGTGTCTACTAACTTAACAGTACTTTTCAGTTCACCATTGAGGGTGAGGCAGGCACATACTAGTCCATTGATACTGTTGTGGAAGCAGGCGGAGCAGTTGATTATCAAACTTTTTTTAATTCACTCGATTTGACAGGAATACCACCACACTTACTAGACGAAGCTTTGCAATGGCACGCGGCTTGAAGTGAAAACATTACTGAGCACCGTCGTAAAGGCACCTATCTTGACCGAACCTTTTAAGCGGAAAGATGAACTTATTCCCCGAATTCCCATGATTCAAACGAACATGCCATTTCAATTTAGGAAATTGCAATTCCCGATTCGATTGGCTTTTGCAATCACAATCGACAAAGCCGTTAGTTGGAAATGCGCGGTTCAGATTTCTTCCCCTCCACATTGGGACAGATACTGGGAAAACCGTGAATGTCTTATGCCCTCAAACATTGGGAATAAAACGTTCGCTTTATCTTTACTGTATTTTCCAATTAACCAGACCGAGGTACAGAAACGCGTTTTGGGGTGGGGGGCCCCGAGAATGAATATTTTGAACAGCAACTGGTGATTGGAGGGGAGTTAGAGTTATAGGGGTCATGAGGGACCCTCAGTAGGTTTAGACGCACCCCACGTGAAGGGGGGATTCGGTAGCAAATATGTGTACTGCTTTGATTACGAGGTGAACTGTACCCGCCGTCGACTAAGCCACAGCAACACGTAACCGGGTTCAGCGGGTAATAATATGTATAAAAACTTAAATCTATAAAGATAATATTAATTTTCTAATATTTGGCAATAACTGAATGAGCTGAGAAGACCGCAAATCCGAAGAGGCCATCAAATTACGCGCTTATATTTGGTCTTGTAGCTAGGTTAGAATAGGATGGATTTTCTGCGTGTTACTATAGCAACGGTAACTAAGGTTGCTTACAATTCACCAAACAGGTTCATAAATAAAATAAAAATATTATAGATGCCAGATTAATTCGTGCAAGATAATTATATCAAAGTAACTTGTCTAAAATTTCAGTTTTAGTGACATTCGCCTTTATAAATGCAAATTCTTAACGGCGCTAGTATTGCCCACAAATAAACTATTTTAAGTATGTCAATAAATGGACTAAAAATGTAAATAACGTATGGATAGGCCCAAAGTTTCAGCGAGCCATGTATTTTATCTCTTTGGCGTCCTTTTTCGAAATTGGCGGACCAAAAATACGATTCTATTGTGGATAAAGACGGGAAATGTTTATGTGAAAGTGCAAATTAAATTTCCGTTCTCGCTTTGGTCGCCACGCAACAAGCCTCATTTATCATACAGTGCCTTTTATTAAGGCCACAACAATCAAAGGCCCAAGCGTGCTCAAACACATGAAATTTACGAAAAATAGCATTTGGATTTTGTTTGGGGGATTGTTGCGACAAGTTCTCAGGGTGAACTTGGTTGTTATTGTTTTTTTCTGGGGAATCTCGTATACGGTTACTATAAATCCTCCAGAGGATTCACCAATCTTTGGTGAGCTATTAGCTGAAATAAAATTGTTGGAAATGTCAAATTGTTAGATACTATGACACCTATTTTATATTTAGAAAAAGCAAAAACTTTAAATAATCAGAACCCATGTGTATCCATGATGTTTAAACCGATTTAAAACAATAGATCATGATGGATTGCTGCTTTTGGTATTTCTGAAAAAATAGAAATTAAAACCGCCAAGTTATAAACAAACAATTGGCAAGACCATTAAGACCTGCTAGAAAATTTCTCCTCAAACACGCGCTCCTGTGACGTTGTTTTGTGCTTTAAAAAACGATGTTATGATCGTAGCACAAAATGCGTTTTAATTCGACAAAAGATTAAAATCTTCATAGAAATACAGACGTGCACTTTCCTGGTTGGTCAGTCCATAAATTATTTCCTTTTTCAATAACGGCAGATATGTATTTCAGTAAACCTTTGTGGAAAATTGGGATGACTATGGATAGATTCGTTGCTTTAGAAGGAAGATAGTTTAAATATTTACGTTGATGTGCGTTTTAGGAAAACATGCTTGCTATAAATAATATTTTGTTTATTTGAACCCCAAAATGGGAGTCTTCTGTTACAATAACAAAGAAGTATTCGGTTTCAATAGCCTAAACTCCGAAGATCATGCAAGCATACAAACTAAACACTAACTCAACAGTACTCTCAATCTAATAATACCGATAACCTTTGGTTGAAATATGTCTTCCGCTACATCAAGACGACTTCATGTAGCAATAGACAGAGCGAGACGGTGTGCGTGCTTTAACTTCACCTTTCCTTTTTCCTCTCAACGTGTGCAAGGTTGTGCAGAATATATTGATTAATTTTACTCTGTGCGTTTGTGTGGGTGCTTACCGATGAATGCGCGTTTACGGTTTTCGTGTGATTTAAAGTAGGAACAAGTGCACAACGAAAAACATCTTCGTGGGTAGTTTGTGTGATCTGTTTATAAACTTTTCTGTTATTTTCGGCTTAATTATGGGTCAAATTTAATGGAAATTACTGCAATATATTAATATCAGAGCTTGTGATTGAGACTGTTCAAATTGGGTTTTCGCTCGAATATAATAGATACACAAATATGAATTTTGTATGTCATCTTATTGCATATGGAACATGAGTCATTACATTTTATTAGATTTCAATTTTATCAATCGTGCTATAATCTGTGGATGTTTACTAGCTGAACGTAGTCTTCGTGTAAATAACTACAGAAATAGTGAACTTATAACATTACAGCACAATATTTACATACATAATTCAAATATGACAAACAAAGAATAATTATAGTCACAAAAGACTGACAACAGACACCGCTAAATTCACAAATATTAAAGCCGTGTTCACTGCAGCCTACATTTAATCGAGTAGGATTACCCAAAAAACAGTTGGTTAATCAATCAATATGGGTTTGGAAGTGTTCGACCGTGTTATGTTAGGTTCTTTTAAAGGGGCTTTTAAGGTCACTCCTATAGTATTTACGTGATTTCTAACGTGACTGACCCATAGTAACAAAATCAGGTAATTTAACGGCAAAGAATACATACAAAATGAAAAAAACCTACCCGTCTCTTCTTCGTCCTCCTCCGAGATGGCTTCTGTCAAAACGGGGTCGACTTTTAAGAAATAAGCTGGTTTAGTTAAAGTTCCAAAAGACGAAAATATGTTCATTAAATCCGTCATCCTATTTTCAGCAATAATTTATGGCAAAACAAAAATATACCCTGAAATCATAGTTGTATTCCCTTTTCGACACGGTAACAAGTTGTTCCATTAACCATCTGGGTCGTGCGATAAACATTTAGGTAAATCTTTACATCATTGGCGGAGAGTTTATGAAATACGCTATTGGCCCCGTTGGGTGTTATTTTCATTTATTGTGTTCTTATGATTCTAGTATACGCTTTTAAGTTATTTAGCAGCATTTCAGAATTTTTTATCATATAAAATATTATACGGTGTCAAAATTGCTGATTGAATCCTCAACCTTAACCCGAAACCGATAAAAATAAATACTAATAAATAATACTTATTTGTGACACCAAATTCGAAATTTTTCTGCACGTTCCTCTTCATTTTACCAAATTTAATGTAATCGCGTACTCCATGCAATTGTCTACCAAACTCGACCGGTTGTAAAAGAATAAGTAGGCCGAATATTATTAAGGCCTTCGATAAATCTCTCACCATTGCAAATAGGAAAACGGGGTCATGTTTATATGCATTGGAACGACGAAAAGTCTTCAAAAGAATATAAAACAAAACAAATGGCTTTTTCTGAAGAAATACAGTGAACATGAACATAGCAACACTGAGACATTCAGGCACACCAATCCTGTATTCCCAACTCGAAGAATATATGTTGGACACAGCGGGACATCACCGTAATCTTAATAATAAATTTGAGACAGACTGGTTATTAAGTTGTGATTCAAGATAGCACTATGGTATGCCGGGTAATAACAAAATCCATAAATAAAAGAATCACACAATAACCGTTAACCGACGACAAGCCGAACAATTGAAAAGCGTGCGTCGTGATATCCTTTTTACAAGACAGATAGTGTAATCGCATTTGTATTAAAGGGTTGGTTCGAAGATCTTATCAAATAAATAATGTTGCACAAACCACTAACCCAGCCGCTTTCTCTTTGGAATTGGATGAGGAGGAAGCGGAGTTGACTCGGGCGTCCAAATTGGCCGCTAACTGGGCGTGGATACAACGTAGGAAGTCTAGCCACATTGGTGGTGGATTCGACCTTGTAGATGTCTGCTGATGACATTCGCGCATTACATCAGGCGACGGTACCACATCTTCCACGTCCTGAGACTGGCGTGAAATTCGGAACGCCTGCAAGATTGCCATATATTATTATTAAAGTTTGAAGGTAGCGTCAGCCATTCTCTAAGCATGTGGCTTTATGGTAATTCGAAGACTTCGTGGCCCAAAAATCAGAATGTCACGATGGCCACAGACGAAGGTCGGAAATTAATTATATTGTTTATTATTCAAACAATAATTAGGGCCCCACCTGGGCCGAAAACGCCGACAAGGCGCGATGCTTAGCGCCTGCTGCAGGCGAGTCCTGTCTGGACACATGTGGGCGTGTCTTGGCAAAAAGTGGGGCTGACCAAGTCTTGTCGATATTGTCTTAATTTATCCACGTTAAGGTCACATCGCCGTTGTGTGTATTGGCCAATGGGGTGCCAGTCTAATGGAGGTCATGCGTCTGGAATTAATAAACACATCATTTAAGGTCACTACACGTATTCACTACCGCTCTCTTGAAAACTTGAGTTTATATGAGGTCCCTACATATTCGTCAATTTGTCTATAATGATACCTTTGAGATCATCAAGTCGTTGACTCAATTAAAAAGATAAACCCATTAATATAAAGAGTGGGCATTAAGAAGCACACATCGGTATGCAGCCGGCATATCAATTAACTCGCTTCGTGTGACAGTTACCCTTTACGATTGCTCCCTGGTTAATCTAAATGCCGTCTTTGGTAAATGCCGTCGCCTCTGCTTCCTAGTTCGCCGGTTCAGGAGACTTGGCTTAAGCTCTAGCCATATAAAAACATTTGTCCGTGCCTGTATAATTCCCCTCATTGTATATTGTTCTCTTTTTAACCCTTCATAGACTTTTTAAAATAATCTCGTTTTCTAGTGGTCTGCCTATTCTCTCCATTCAAGAAATCATCGTTCAACGCCACTTCAATAATTGTTCACTAATCGCTGCTCGTATTTTAAGTGACCCCTCTATTCCAGTTTATCTGAATGTAAATCTCTTCGACCAATGCGGCGACTATACCGTTCAATACCAACAAGAACGGCAGCATATCCCAATTCGGTCATTCCTTATTTGTCCCGATTTTTAGTTTCACCAGAGCAGGTGAAACAGGAACTAAACGACAATTTTCACATCGAATACTTGTAAAACTGTCTTTTTTAACTGCTGAAAGATTTTGTCCTTGTTACCTCAAAAAAGTCACTACAATTATTATATTATTAAATAAATAGAAATATCTTTTTTCCAAAACCTTTGATGTCTGCGCAAGTCTCTATTTGAACTTGGGACACTTAAATGAAGATTCGGCCAAAATTATGTTTCTTTTTCATTTATATATATTGTATTGTATCAGCTGTTTACAGGCATTAAGAATTCGGCAAATCTTATGATAATTAATATAGTGGATTTGTTTATATACACAAGTATATAAAAAAAAAATTTAACCTTAAACGTTCTTTTTTATTTCTTTGTAAGTTACTAGTATGTTCAATATGTCCTATAAGAAGACTTTTAGGTAGTTTTTCAGGAATACGTGGTATTTACATTGAACTAAATCCGGCAAAATTAACAGGTGTCGTAGTGGTTGCGATCGATTTTAACTGCGGTCCTTTTCATGTCCGGCTCGAAGTATTCGTAAATGGAGAGCTTGTGCAATGTTTGATATTCGACTAGGCAATGGTGACTTTGGATATTTTGTCGAGTATATCAATTCTCCACGTATCGAATATTGTTGTACATCTCTACAAAGCGGCGACAATATCAATCTAACCTACAAACCAGCTTATCCGAGGGTTATTTGTTGTGAATTCAAAATTGCCGTCAGAACAACACTGTGTCCAGGAATCCAGCACAATTCATGCAGGCTATCGATCCGATCGGGAGCAAACTTTGTGGTGGCCTATCACCAGACTTGACTGTCACCGAAGAGCGATTATTCGTTAATTTGGTCATATTTGAAGATACTAAGGATCCTGCTGCTTTAAAAAATGACCCCAACTTAGTCGTGCTTCTTAATCGCGAGTTTTACAATTGGGCCACTGCCATTGCTATGGTTGTCAGTTATGTGTGCTTTCGCACAGAGCAATCTCAATCGCCCGGCTCGTTTTTGCTTGCATGCCTACTACAAAGAAACCAAGAAGAAGAGCATGGTTCACTTAGGGAACAAGTGAACGTAAATCTTCGCCCATTAATGTTAATCCAAAACCTACATATCCTCCTAGCCCAAAATCTCAACCTAGAGATTCGGACGCACTTCCAATCTATTCTTCTGAATGTATTCTCTCTCCCAGCCACCCACAGGAGAAAATAAAGTTAACGTCGGATGAAATTGTAATAATCGAGCTAAAAGCCGGTTCCAACGATCGAACTCCGCATCGTTACTAAGTTCCAAGGAACAGCTATCTGTAACGCAAAAATGTTTCTCTGACAATGGTACAGCCATATTGTTGTTTCCGATATTGATGGAATAATAACCAAATCCGACCACCTGGCGCATGTCCTTCCTATGATTGGTCGCGACTGAACTGTTTACTAAAATAGTGGGGAACGGGTACAAAATAATATACCTGTCATCTGGGGTGATTGGCCAAGCAGGAGTCACTCGAAATTATTTGGGCCAGGTTCTTCAGGGTTGCGATTATCAACTAACTGATGGTCCTGTATTATTGTCTCACTCGTCCTTGTTCGACGCTTTTCATCGCGAGGTTATTGCGAGAACAAGTGAAATCTTCGAGATATTGTCTAAATGAAGTATAGCAGCTTTTGGGGTCCATTTTTGCGGCGTTCGGAAACCGATTAAATGATGTGGTAGCCTACAGAAAATCAGGATTTTACGTTTGTCGCATATTCAAAATGATCTAATCACCTTCGATGAAATTCTAACTCACCTGTTCCCATTCATCTCAACCAATTCAAATGATGTCGATGTGTTTGGTGACACTTGTGGATCTGATGATGGGCATGTCACTCCCGATGTGTCCGTTTTCTCTACATTTAGGTTCTGGCGTGAGGAACCATACAAAATCAGCTCTATTATCCAAGATTTTACGTAGCGTATTTATGCAAAAGTAACATGATCGCCCTGTTGAGGTCTATTTTGAGAACCCGAATACTCCTCTTGATATTTTGAAATAAATTTGTGTTTAGCTGAAATGATGTATTATTTCATTCCTTTAAAAATTTCTTTACTATTGTGTAATATATTTGCAGGAGTTGGAAGATCGCTTCTTGAGGGCAACCTCCTACGTTTCTGGGATTACAGATAAGCTGGCGAGTGATACGCTACTTTTTCTCTACGCGAGATATAAGCAGGTAAGATAGTGTTTGCCAATTGCCAGTGTCAGCCATTTGTTTCGGTACCAAGTTCTCTTCTTAATCTCCAATGGAACTTGCGCTTACGATTTACCTACTTTATAGTTATATAGAAAACGTGTTCTTTCAGTGCCGTGTCATAATATCGTTTTATCAATGCCATTAATTGTTGTGCTCCTCTGCCATCTGTCTATTGCAATATAAATGGATCCTCTCGTTGCGCACCGCCACAATATAAGCATCACATTTTAGTTTTTTCTAGACAAAACAAAAGGACTAACTTCATATGAATACTCCAGCGAATTGCTGAAAACTTGATGTAACAATATTATTTTGCATTGATTCTGTACACTGCCCTAGCCTACACTGTCGAGTGAAAATGCTACAACAATATATTAGAGCCGGTTGAACCTCTGAAATCCAATGCGATATATAAATAATTTTGAATTGACGACACAATCATGCAAGATCTATGTTATTTGTGGTCTCTACGTGATTCTAGGTAGCACTTTATGTGTGTCGGCTGGGTGCAGATGCGTATCTGGGTCGAGCTGTTGTCATTTGATTAACTTGTTTAGTAGATTTGTAATGTAATTTTAGGCTACTGAAGGACCATGCAATGCAATACAACCAGGATTTTTGCAATACAAAGCCCATCAGAAGTGGTATTGGATCTAGTAAAATCTTCCGCTTAGTATTTCTTGAATTTGATGTTCTTTTTGTATTTTATAGGATTGCGTGGAAAGCTCTTGGAGATCTTGCATCCGATGAAGCAAAGTTACAATATGTAGACAAGGTTTCCGAGTTATGCGCTCTGCGTATAAACAATGTTGGTACTTATTTTATGCTGCCAAATCACGATAACTGTTTCTCACCGTCTTGGTGGCGCAAACATATTTGGAACCTTTTTTTAATAATAATGGTATTCGTTCAGCATTAAAATTTACAAGTATAAGCTAACACGAATGCAAAAATATCGCGGGGTAAATTTTGAAGAGAACAAATGGCGGCCATCCAACGGCCTAATCATACATTTATGTGTTATGCAACCATTTTTATCAAAATGAATATTGTTTCAGGATGGCGAAAAAGAAAAGGGTGGGCCCCGAGTTAGTCGCTTGGTGTGGTTTGAAGATCCAATGCAAAGGAAAGTCAATGTGGCATCTCCCATGATTATTGAATTAGTCAAAGATGTTGCAGTTTATCCGGTGATATGTTTTCTCAACTCGAAACCCGCTTCGGTTTGCGAAACTGACTCAAACGTAAAATACTTCATTTTGACGCATTTTAATGTGCATGTAATTGTTATGTAAATTTGATTTTTCAGGGCCTTTCTGCGTTACATTGGGCTGCCGATCGTGGCAGTCATGAAATAGTAACCGTTTTGCTGGACAACGGTGCCTGCATAAATGCGGTCGACGGTGAAGGTCAAACTGCATTGCACTACGGTAGGTCTTGATAGTTTAGCCAATGCTTTCGTTTTCCGTGATCTATTGCCGTCTGAGCAGTATTTCGTGTTTGTTCCGTTATTCTGGTTTCTTCGAATTATTATTTTGTAGCATATGATTGCGAGCACTGGCCGATCGTTCAACTACTCTTGGATCGCGGAGCTGACCGCACTATTCGGGATGCTGGCGGTAAACTTCCGACTGAGCAATTGTCGAGATCCAAATAAATGAATTTGCTTTTTTATTCGTGTTCTGATTTAGGTTCCTGCTGTTGAGTAGCGCTGTAGTGGCCTATCACCAGACTTGAGCGTAGTGGCGTGCGCTTGTAATCTAGCAACCTGGAGGCCGGGTGGCGGAAACTGTCTCGCGCGCGTTATGGACAAGGCCTTCTATGGCCGCCATTAGCTCGTTGTTATTTCCTCCATTCCTGTAAAACATTAAAATGCTGAAAGTTCTGGTCTTTGTGACCTTAATAAAGCGTAAAAATTATTATTATTATTATTGACTGTCATCGAAGAGCGATTATTCGTTAATTTGGTTATATTTGAAGATCCTAAGGATCCTGCTGCTTTAATAAATGACCCCAACTTAGTCGTGCTTCTTAATCGCAAGTTTTACATGGTTGTCAGTTATGTGCGCTTTCGCACAGAGAAACCTTACACCTCAATCGCCCAGCTCGTTGCTTACATGCCTACTACAAAGAAGCCAAGTAGAAGAGCATGGTTCACTTAGGGAACAACTGAACGTAAATCTTCTTTTTTATCAATGCCAAGAACACGTTATCGTCGAGGTTCATCTGAGGTGGCCAGCTGGACTCAACGCCGGAGCAGCCATTATATTGTCACACCATTGGCTAACACAACGACGCATGCCATTGCCCTAACATTTCCACGACAGACGCACTTGTCGGCGTTTTTGGCCCCGGTTCGTATAATAAACAAAATAACTTAATAATAATTGTAACCGCTTTCATCTTTGCCCATTGTGCCTGTAGAGGATAACTAGCGTAATTAATTAATATGTTAACAGTGGTGACAGCATCGGCGGGATAAAAATTACCCGTGCTGCGGGATTGACACTCGTCGCCCCTACCCGTACAGTGGAAAACGTCAAAATCGAACGCCCTCAAATTGTGACGCTAAAACCGATACCGTGTGAGTTTCCCCGTACTCCTATACCTGTTTATCATTTAGGTTCTAGACTAACAGATTCTATAGTTATACAAATCGGGACGGTTAAGATAGCATTCGACGGACCAACGGTCGCAAGCTCTGGTAAGGAGCTGGAGGACGTCGTCGAAAGTGAAAAGGGCACTACGTGGTTGCCCAACGTCAGGCCTGTTCGTCTTAAGATTAAGCCCGTCAAGGCCGTACGAGCCATCGTGCACGCCAAAAACGGACACTGCGGTTTCGTAAGAACGCACGAAACATCTTGTTATAGTATAGCAGCAAGTATTTCCGCCCGGCACGTAGAAGATCCGGGTACAAGTCCCGGCCCACGACGATTCTCGCATTTCAGGTCGCCCTTAGGGACACGGGACGAAAGCGAGGGCGGCGGGGTTTTGTTGTGGGGGCAGGTGGGGCCCAGGACGTAGATAAGAACTCCATTACAATGAATATTAAGAAATCAAATCGAAAATTTTATTTTGTGTATACATATAATCCATATTTTCCACTACAGGACCAGCGAATGTCTAGGTTGAAGCCTCGGGAGATGAGGATAACCCTCAGGAGGAAAGCCCGGAGAAGATCAATCGGCGAAGGAGAGGAGGGGGGTCTTGTTTGAGGGGAGGGTGGTGTAGAGGATAACTAGCGTAATTAATTCCAAATAAGGGTTTTAGTAACATTTCAAATACTTTAACATACCTTTGTTAGTTCTCATCTCGATTAAGAGTTTTGTTTTAATATCACCGGACTGAAGCGCGGACTTTTGGGGATCGTCGTTCACGCTATCGTGAGCTTTGCTACTCCGTTTGAATTCTCTGTTATAGTGAGGAAAATGGAGAAGCTAATCAAGCAGACGAACCACAATATCCTGCCTAGAAGGGCCGTTCCATCTAGAATGTCGACTAGTGAACGTCGACCGTCTCCCTCCCCGACCGTCATTAAGGACGACGACGAAACCCCGTCGAAGATGGACCAACTCTGCGAAGTCGTTTCCCAACTGGCAATTATGGTGTCAGCACTTCGGAAAGAGATACAGAAAAGGAACCAGCCTTCTGAAAATGCCTCCTCGGCTAAAGAACCAGAGCCGATGCCCGTTACCCCTGCTCTTGAACAAGAGCCGACGCCTCCCTCACCTGTTAATTCCTCTCGACCTCGCCCAAACGATTCAGTTACAATTCGTCCCTCTGCCACTTGTGTCGTTCCTCTATCACCCGTAATAAATGCCTATGTTAACAGTGCCATTCTGATTTTTGCCCTCTCTTTAGTCCAATGTGTTTATGTTAAGAATTGATTCTCTGGTGAATTTTTTCTCTCCATGTACACATTCATCTTGAGCAGTTCAAACGTTAAAGCAGAACGAACGAATTTGAATAGCCAATACTTAAAAAATCGAATTCCTAGAAATCAATAAATTTAATTCTGGCTCTTTTAATCACGGGTTCTGACAGCAGCACATGGTTGTATGGTTTATTTTTCTGCTGGTTTCCTTCGTCGGCCAATGTACAACAGCACAGCGAGCGGACGAAGTGTTTACTTTGCTGACCGCCAACCGCCAGGAGATGCTTCAGATCCTTTTCCCACACTTCACACCTTTTGTAGACATGATGGATTTGGTTTTACGAGCTAGTGAGTTCGGTTTCCCCTCTTTCTTGCGTCGCACAAACATCCTTCCTGACAGTTTGGTCATCAACATCCCCGAGAAATATTTCCTCAGTTCAAAACGCAGGGTAGAACTACATATTCCAACATATGTTTTAAGCGTTATTCTTCTTGCCAAGTACAAATCGGGGCGCCACACCAAACAGAGTATATTCGGAGAGAACTGGCAAGATATCTATTACGATTCAATAAGGCCCATGGGGTTTAATAGAATGGTTTATTCGTCCGGGGCGAGGTATTTGTTGTACCAACAGGAATTAATGATGTCTGAAGATAGTCATTTACGACAGTCGATCAACCAAGCCAACCCGATAAACTCGTATAATTACGAGCATTCCAAGGAGGGACAGACAATTCCGATCGCTCTCCAAGCAATGGCTGGTTGGAAGGGTCTTTTCTGGATCGCCGTTTCGGAAATGCCCAATTTTTACAGTGCCGTGAGAGGAATAACAGGAAGAGAGCACACTACGTCGATATCAACACCGGGAAGGCTCGACGAAATGAGCGCAACATATATTTTTCACTTGTGTGCGGCTCTAAGGAAAGACGTAGACATTTTGCAAACAGATATACCCGAGGGATTTTGCCCAAATCCATGTTCAACTTTACCATGCCAAACGTTACCAAACACGGCTGGACAGCAGTGTTATCTCATTGGACTGGGATTGTTTATAAATGACTTTAGGTAGTTATATTTATGACTATCCTTATACTTAGGATGCAAATGCCCAAGACGTTAGGGGATTTAATATTACGAGGTCCATGACCGTCGTGTTCTTAATAAAGCAATAACTTTACAAGTTTATTTACTTAAGCATTAACATTTCAGAATGTGAGGTTAGCAAATACTTTTGAGAGTTTTACTCAAATTAATAAAAGTTGTAATCTATTAAATACAATACGATTGTATTGTAGAATATAATTATCAGATGCAACAAATTTTCTTCATTCCTCGTTCATAAATATCATTGTCCCTGGAAAGCAAATCTGTTATGCTTAGTGGTGCCTGTGTTGTTTCTTCTTCTCTTGGGATTCTCTTGTTCAACATTAGACATTTTACACTTCAACGAATTTTGAAAACACTCCCTTTCAATCTCTACCGTTTATTAAAGTGGTGAATTCTCAAATTGTAGGATCTAAATTACCGTCCAGTAAATATCAATAGATTTTGACCGTGTATGTTAACAACCAAACTCGTTGACAATTTATGGACTTCAATGAGTTTTTTTATTTATTCTTCATCAATTCCACAATCTCTAACGTATGGATACCTCCAATAAGGAAAGATAGACCTTGATGCCAAGTCAGAGGCCATTCCTGTATGCTCATTCTATTTGAAGTCATTTTACTTCCTAAATGACGACTATCCGTTTATTGATCATTTTAAGCTGATATTTAGATTTTATTCCAAAACCATTGCGAAATTATTCAACACAATCGGTTCTAGAGTTACCTAATGTGATTGGCGATAATTCATTTTTAATGAAGGAGATGCGACGCAAAAGACATCTCACATCGAGGATTAATAGCTTGAATCTTATTCGCGATTTAACTCTACCTTCTGAAGTTTGAAATAATTATCCTACCTGATTTAGGTGTGAATGTTTGCCCGGCTTTGAGTGGGTCTCAAACAATGTCGGGTCGACAGAAAGGCGCGAGAAGGATGAATTAGAAACACCGAATTCAGACGATGTTGGCAGTTGCGTGGAAATAGATATCTGCAGCACGTATTGCAGTTTTAAAGGCAGTCGACGGTGTGACGTAATCCCGGGCACGGGAACTGCTATTTGCAACTGTAAGGTTAGGCAAACGTTTTTATGCTATTTTATCTACTAAAATTGGCGTTTTGGGCGAGCAAACGGAGAAGGTTGGAAGTACCGATTTTATCTTCTATTTAGACAAACTACATGGGCCCTACATGTAGTACACAGCGTAATCCCTGTATCGAATTATCGGATAAAGAAAAGACGCCGGGCAATATGGCATGCTATTCCGGTCAGGGTGGGCAGTGCATACCGACTATGGGAAGTGATTTCTACAAATGCCGGTAAGTTTTATTTGCCATAAACTTCCCTTTGAAGATGCCCATCTTTGTGGATAAAGGATTCTAGTTTACAGTATGAGAACTGCCTTGCTTTAAAGGATAAGTGCATAGTAGAAGTGTGTGTACGCGGTGACTGCATCTCCTCACCCGATGGCTCGGTAGGTTATAACACATCGATTCAGTCGTCTTGTTTATTTATTGAGTTATTGTGTTAAATTAAAATACATTGTCAAACTCCGTTTTGCTTGATATCATTTTGAAAACCATTTTATGCATCATATATCCTTTACTATCCACCAAAGAGTTCTTCGGAAGACACTTACACCGATCATGTTACTTACCGTGCATGATTCTTCCATCTTAGAAAATGACGTGTCAGTGTCCGGAAGAGGCCTACGGGCCACGCTGTGAATCACTCCGTGGATCGTGGGCAGAATGGGCTCCATGGTCTTCCTGCTCCCCTGTGTGTGGCCATAGGCAGGGCCGACGCCGCGATCGTGTTCGTCGATGTTTATCAAGGAGTGGCACCTGTGGTCGCGATGGTCAGTCACGCCAAGTACAGATATGCGCTCAGCACTTACCCTGCCCAGATGATCTCGTTTTTCTTGGGACAGGACCCGGAACAGTTATGTCTCAGGGTGGAGAAGCACGAGCAAATTTTAAACTAGAATATATCGACACATTGGTGAAGCGACGCATCTGTCTGCTCAACCAGATACTAAAGTTCATATTTATGATGATGGCGGCATTCGCCGTATCCTCTGCTACAGTAATGTTTATGCAAGCACTTTTGTATTGAAGGCTTGTAAATACATTTATCTGCCTAATCAAATGTTGTAATGGTAAGCAAGACAACTTACGGACGAGATAAAACGACAGACATCGCGAATTTTCGAGTTTCAATTGGCCGCGCTTAATTAGAATTACTTCATGGATGGAAATAACAAGTGCACACAAAGAATACAATTAAAAATATAGCCCCGCCTTTAATTAAAAGAAAAATCAATTGACTTAAATTACATTCTCAGTGGTTGGCGGAGTCGCCTAGGTTTAAGCAACAGCCAATAACATCGTCAGCAAATATGCGACGTATGGTCACCGCAGATCGATGCAAACGATCATGTTAGCGCACGTTCACAACGAAAACCCGAACGCCTTGGTGTTCACAACTGAAGTGGATGACTTCGAACAAAGGCTGTCTTTATTTTGGGAACATTGTGTAAAATAATCTTAAAGTTAGTCAAAATCATCTGCAAAATGTTCCAATATAAAATGATGAAATTGATTTTCTTGACTGCCGTTCTTCAAAGACGAGGGTGAATATATGACGATTGGAGCTACCGCGGTATGCGATAAAACGGGTGGTGATGTCGGTTATCCATCATCAAACGTCTAGGCATCGTTTGCAGAAGCGCAAAGAAGGTTGTCCTCGAGATCGCTATCGCTAGTATCGCCAGGAAGATGTCGGGGGTCGGGATGCCCGTGGGTCGAAAAGCGTGCATACCCACGGAAAAATCGGATCTCTGAAGAGCAATTGTGGGACTTAGAGGGTCTAGAAGACACAAATATTTTAGGGATAAGAAAACATGTCAAAATCAATATAAAAAACGGTCACGATGAAAGAATAACTAACTCAATGGAAAACTAGTGATTTCATTGTTGTCGTCGCATAGTATCTGAGTTTTTCAATACGTAGACTTATTCCACGAAGGTTGACAGCAATATTCCTAGACATAGGAGCAATATCTGGGTGATATGGAGGCTGTTGATTTCGAAACCGGATAATGGTTCCGCGGGACCTGTGAATTGTGAACCTATCTGTCTGGTTGAAAGTGATTGAGAAGCACCTCCTCTCTAAATTTGAGGACACGCTAAAAACTGCCGATGAACCGTTGCAGATTGCTTAGCAACCAAATAGAAGCACTCTAGACGCCGTGGCCACGTTTTCGCATACCCTCTACTCTTCACTTGATTGGCGCGCGTTTTGGATTGGGCTGCCTTTCAATGGCCGCCATTTCCCGTTTGCCAAACTGTTTATACTTCGTAGGTTAAATTGGCCGCCTTTCTTGCAAATTTACCCTGATGTTACTTCTTTTATGCTTCTGAACTTATTCTGCATTTTCTACGTATAATCGTCACTTCCTGTAACATTTTTGTTTATTGTAAATTTTAATGCTGAAAGTTTTGGTCCTCGTGACCTTAATAAAGCGAATATTATTATTGATGCCGTAGCGAAAGCCGTTAAGTGGGTATTCTTTGACTTCACCTCGACTTTCAACACTATATCACGCTGCGCATCTATTCTTAACTATGTGAAGATGGCGCTGAAGGATGGTTGATTAATTGGCTTCAAAATTATTTCTCTAACCGACGCCAACTCGTAAGAGTCGGAAATGAAGCCTCCTCCTTCTTGCCAAATAACTGCGGTGTGCTACAAGGCGCAGTGCGACCTCTATTCTTTTTTAACTATTACACGTCTAGGCTTCGGTGAAATCGCTCCACTCGATAATTTTGTCTCGAGCTAAAAATCTAAATCCCTCGGCGTTATTTTTAACCTTTGGTTGGAGTAATTATGTGGATGCAGTCTTCGATAAATTTCGTTGCCTCTGCTTCTTAGTCGGTCGATTTAGGGGACTTGGTTTGAGCTGTAGCCATATAAAACCGTTTTTCCATGCCTGTATAATTCCCCTTATGGCATATTGCTTAACCAGTGATTTTTTCCCGGCCTAAAATTTTCTGACTTTTTAACCCTCAATAGGCTTTTTAAAATAATCTCGTTTTCTAGTGGCCTCTCCATTCAATAAATCATCGTTCAACGCCACTTCAATAATTTTTCACTAATCGCTGCTCGTATATTAACTAACCCCTCCCATCCCGTCTTTTTAAGTTAATCCAAGTGTAAATCTACTCGATCAATGCGTAGGCAATACCGTTCAATACCTACAAGAACTGCGGCATATCGCAATTCGGCCATTCCTTATTTGTCCCGATTTTTAGTTTCAGCAGAGTAGGTGAAGCAGAAACTAAAATACCATTTTTATATCCAATACTTGTCTTGCTCTCTTGTTTTGGTCCTCGTGACCTCAATAAGGCGATTACAATTATTATTAAGAATTGTTTCCTTACAACTGAAGTGGAATACCGCGCTGCCAATCGCACTGAAGACTACAACGGTCGTCGGCGGGCGTTGGTCCCAGAAGGCTTGCCAAGTAACGAGATTGACAAGTTCGATGGAAAACCGGCTACATACTGGGGTTTCCTCAAATCTTTCAACATGTGGATCACAGATAGACTATCGGACGATAACCAACGTCTTATGTACTTCTTGCCCTATTGCACCGGAGACGCAAATGCTGCAACATCGTCGACTCCTTGAGAGCGATCCATCGGTAGATGGTCAATTGTGAGTTGGCCCTAGGGCAAATCAACTACACGGTGGAGCTGGGCCGTTCGACCAACTTGAGGCGGATATTAGCCCGTCTGCCCCACAGACTGCAACAAAGATGGGCTGAACTAGCGGAAGATCTGACAGAAGCCGGGAGTAAAACCAACATCAGTCCGTTTGCCAGCTTCATCGAGAAGCGGATCGCAATAATGATTAATTGTTATGTCCGTCTAGCAGAGTCGAAATCGCCGCCGCATTGGATTCAAGACCATTGACCAAGCGAGGGTGAATTGGATATCTGTAGCATAGGATCGACGCCCGGTATATCCTGAAGTGCAGCCTAAGCCGATTACCTTTACCCCGACTCAACCACGTGTTGCTGTTGCAGTGATATCGGGACAGGCTCGAGCACAGCCTAAGCCAGCTCTTTCTACGCCGTCTCAATACCCCCCTCTCGGAATTGTTTTTAAGTAGCTTTCAGGTAACAACGTAAGCAAGCTTGTTAAGCCAGCTGACAATTACTCGACTATTTGCATTTTGAACCCGACTATAACTCGATGTCCAATACTTAAACTATATTTAACCCCATCCGGAAGTCCAGTTTTAAAGTATGTTACCCTCCTTTGCTGCATTATCGTTAAGTAACCGTACTCTGTAATAAACTGCATAGCGGTACGTGTTTTCTTTTGAAAGTTCAGACGGTGGATTCAACAGAGGCTATTAAGCTATGTAGTGATATTCTTAGAAAAGAAGCGATACATTTGTAAGGACACTACAGTTGTGGGTAAGCTGAGGCAGGCATCGATAATCGGAAACACCTGTGCACGCATACCACTGGTGGCTGTTAATTATGCTATTTGAGAACTTCAGATAAGTATTCAATTCAATCGGTTTGTATCATATCAAATAAATAAAGTCGCACAAACCACTAACCCAGCCTCTTTCTTTTTGGAATTGGATGAGGAGGAAGCGGAGTTGACTCGGGCGTCCAAATTGGCCGCTAACTGGGCGTGGATACAACGTAGGAGGTCTAGCCACATTGGTGGTGGATTCGACCTAGAAGAAGTCTGCTGATGACATTCACGCATTACATCAGGCGACGGTGCCACATCTTCCACGTCCTGAGACTGGCGTGAAATTCGGAACGCCTGTAAGATTGCCATATAATATTATTAAAGTTTGAAGGTAGCGTCAGCCATTCTCTAAGCATGTGGCTTTATGGTAATTCGAAGACTTCGTGGCCCAAAAATCAGAATGGCACGATGGCCAAAGACGAATGTCGGGAATGAATGATATTGTTTATTATTTAAACAATAGTTAGGGCCCGACCTGGGCCGAAAACGCCGACAAGGCGCGATGCTTAGCGCCCGCTGCAGGCGAGTCCTGTCTGGACACACGTGGGGCGTGTCATGGTCAAAAGTGGGGGCCGGCCAAGTGTCGTCGATGTTGTCTTAATTTATCCACATTAAGGTCACAGCATGCGGTGTGGTGTGCGTTAGCCAATTGGGTGCCAGTATAATGGATGTCATGCGTGGGACATAAATAAACACAATTTAAGGTAACTACAGCTTTACCGCGCGATCAAAAATCCGTCGATCATCGTCTCGTTCAAGTTGGCGAAGTAAATATTGTAGCTTTTAAATTGTAATTGATTTATCTTGCCCTTCAACAAAATATTTCACCAAATGTTTTGGAATCTTTGAACATTAAAACAAAACGAGAAACCTACGGAACCGATCGAAGATCCGTTGTACATCAAAAGTCTCCATTTTAAAATGAACGATACAGCTGAAACACGTGTGTGATAATAAGACCTGCATCAAGAGCCGAACTTTGGTGAATATACGCCATTTGGAAAATGAAAAGCCATGTCACATTGTGCCATAAAAGAGCAAATTAATAGCGTGACGATAATTACTCCATATATGCAGGCCTTAAAATGTGTTAACAAATCACGCATGCAGTTTACCGCTAATTTACGGGTGATACCACCGAGGATCGGAGAGGGGGAATTCGCCGCATTGCTTGTCGTCCCTACGTCAGAAGTCATGCCACAGCCTGACTGTTCGGGTGGCGATCGATTCTCTTCCAATCCAATCAGTTGAACCAATTGGGGACAAAATGGTAGCGACCTCGAGATTGCCAACAGCCCGGCCTCAGCGATGTAATTACCCGTTAAGTCGAGACGTCGCAGGGCCCTTGGTGTGTCAGCCAGTACCTCGGCCAGTGCAATCGCGCCTTGGCAGGCGATACCACAGGAGGCCATTCCTAAGTACACCAATCTCCTTCGAGTGAATGACTGGAGAGCGGTACGCAGGGCTAAAATCCCTTTACATGATAGTGCAGGGTTCGTCGACAAATCGAGATGAGTTAAATATGTCAGCGAATTGAGGCAGAGTGCAAGGTGTCTGGCTCCCTGAGGACTGAGCCCCACAGCGCGAAGGTAAAGCCGACGCAAGTTGCAATATAAACGAGCCGTGGAGGACACTTGGGCGGAACATTCTGAGAAGCAAGAGACGGGGTATGAGGGTCGAGAGATCCCAGAACAGAGTAGTTTCATTCCTTCGTCCTGAATTGGTAAAAATGCAGTTAAATGATGAAATTGTCCGTATTTTGTTTAAAATTAGCTTTCATAATCTGGCGCTCCGAACAGCCTATTCCACACGGTATGCCAACGTTAATATGACAATCACATAACACAAACTCGGTGCGTCAGCACTACGGTTTGATAATAATCGAATCATGCGGTTACATAAATTGATAGATAAACTCTTCAAATGATGAATCAGCCATTTCTAAAGAAACGTGTTGCAGCATATATCGAACATTAAGCCTCGACCTGCATTAGATGAGTAGGCACACAACTTGATATGAAACCGGAAATTATGAGACCTGTGTCATGGCAATATAATTTGAAATGGAAGTTCGAACATTGAAACGATCGGGGAAATCGTCAAGTTCGTGTCATAATAACTTGTAATGTTAAGCATCCTCGCTCGGTTGGTGACCTGATTCCGATTCCAAGGTAATTCTTGCTCGGAGTCATCGTTACATGATATCGCTTTCGAGTTTAAAATAGACTCCGATTAAAGGGACGCTCACCCCAATTTCGTTGTTGCTCAGATCGAGTACCTGTAGAGCTGGGTAGTAGCGAATCATCGGGACAAGTGCATCGATATCCGTCGGCCCCAGTCGATTGCCCGGTAGCCTAAAATCGATGAGGTGGCCGGCTATGCGCGCGGACGCAGCAACCTCCGACAAGGCTGACCCAGAAATGCCAGTGTTGCCCAAATGCAGGCCGCGGATGCATAGCAACGGTAGGTGTTGTATCGCATCAGCAACGGTCTTTCGTTCCATGGAAGTGGGGCACTTTGGCAGATAGTGGGTTATTTGCAAACTGAAGTCGTCGTGTACAATGTCCTTCAATATTTCGTGGTCTGGTTCAATAGTTTCACCACCGCGCTGGCTTATGTACTTGGTTAACGTTGCGCGCGCCGTATTGCACTGACCCCGGAGACCGAGTCCCAGTGCCTGTGCGTCCGCGTAGACCAAAGGAATTTCGCGGAGATCAAGCCAATTTAAGAAGGGGTACTACACAAAAGTAAATGGTGTCGTAAATTCAAATGAAACAGTCATTATTTGCAACTAGACGAAACGTTGGCTATACCAGATATGTGAAAATAGATGAATCAGATGATCTATACATATGGGAAGTGCTCTGGGTAGATAAAAAAGATTTCCATTGGAATATTCATGAAAAATATTCATAACCAGTATTATATCGGTGCCCAAATGTTTACCTTATACAGATATTTTTCATAAGCGCTATCTACCCACACACGGTGAAAAGAACTTCTAGTTTTCCAATCGAAGCATTTAAAATAAAATTCATTGGAAACCTGGCCGTTTTATTTACAAAGGCAAGCGCTGTCAGGAAGAATTGCGCGAACGAACATTTTCGTGGTAGTAGATTACATACCCCTTGTTAATACAATAAGCATTTGGACTTAAGACTGACGCAGGATTGCAGAAACAAGAGTTTAAAATGTTCCATTCAATCAGAATTTCTTCAAAATGAAAAATATATCGCACAAGGAAAGCGAACGGCTCGAATGATTACTTTAGAGATAAAACTACTGATCAATTTGATTCCTTGATTTGTCAAACTTTTATTCCTCGCAAAACAGAGTTCGCGGCACGGAGCGAAGTAGTCCAAAGAATCCAGGAGATAAGACAATGACTAAGATCAATTAATAAAAATCAATCAACCTGTTTACCACATCATTAAGATTAGTGTTCTCAAAACTCATGTGATAAGTCTGACAGTATTTAAAAACTTGTTCTAGAGCTTCCAAATCTTTTCCCGATAACTGCACGCCTAGATGTAAAATAATATAAGATTCGTATGTTTCCTTATAACCTTTGAGGAGGAGGGCGGGGATCCTCCATTTAGCCAGAGGAACAGAGGTTGTCTACAAAACGATAAATGCTTGCTGATTAACCAACCGAGAGTTGCTCAATTACGACAGAGAGCGGTTTCTGTCGAATTTGGACACAAGCGTTAATATACGCGTCGATTATGGTCTCGTTGGATGTATTCGGATCAATTCGCCAAACTTCGTCACCGGTGTAAATAGCAGAATTAAGGCTTTTGTCTTCGGGAAATTTAACACGTCGATCATAAGAGGAGGTAGGGGTAATCTTGTTTTCAGAGGATGTTGGGGGTATCGGCGGCGAGGTTTTCCTAAAGCTGGTAACTGTTTGAAGGCATGGTGGCTCAGATGACATTTGAAGCAATGCGTCAATTTCTTCGACAAAAAATATTTGTCAATCTCGTGTGTATTTTAGTCCATTGACATCTTCAACAACATCTGTGAATTACAATCCAGAATAAACACGATTTCAAACAGGGTCGCTGTTTGAGTTGAGGAAATTAATATATTCATAAACAAATACAAAAAAATTAGTTATACCAAATAAATATAGTAAATTTAAGGATCGTGTTGCGGTAAAGGTACTATAATAATTTTATCGGGGTGGTGGTTGCGTTTAGCGTCCCAAGGGGCATGTGATCTAGGAAAATAGGTTTAGGAAATGTTAACTTGTATTCCACCAGAGGCTGTCCCCAAACGCAAGTCAACATGACGAATAAGAAGACTTAACTGGGCGACTGACCTTTACTTAGGAAGGAAGATTGGTAGAACGTACACGCATCGCGTAAGTGTACGTACGAAGAGCATATAATAATGAAAGTGATCGATGAAGAAGTGTGGGTTTAGGGAGGATTTCGCCGTAGGATCTCGTCGGCTGGTATGAGATGTGAGGAGGCTGACCTGCTGGGACTGTCAGGAGTTGGGAGATCAAAAGGCATCCTGGATGCAGGGAGAAAGTGAGTTTTCTCACTTTGAGCGGACCAGAGGGCCGTAAGAACGGAAGAATTAAAAATGTAACCACACGAACAAATCACCGTCAGAATTCCCCTGTATGGACGGCTAACATAAGTTACAGAAATATAAGCAAAAACTTCATATCTTGGTATTAACAAAGAGCTGACTAAATCCCACCATTTTGTTGACGGCCTGAGTTGGCCAGCCGTTGCTCACGTGTCATCACGACTATCCGTCAAAAACTCTAAGACCACCCTTCCGTAAGGGCTCTCCCCTGTTAAAGAACAACTCGTATTATGAGAAAAGCCATGAGAGACCGTGTTCGAATCGACTCCGAGCGTCCTGGATTCGCTTTTTGTGGCTGTCGGGGTACAGAGCGCCACATCGGGTCTTCGCTCTTCCGTTGAAGACGAGGATCAAGTCTCTGTAGCTGGTGGGCTTGGTAATTCCGTCGAGGCCAGCGACGGGTTATTCTTAGTCTTTCGGCCAACACAGAGGACACCTCTCTCATCTGGGCGGAGGGAGTCGCGATAGCGGTTTCGTCTCCGAACACCGTCTCGGGAATAGGAGAAGGATAACCGGGTGTCGACTTCACCTCTGCTTTTAACACTATCTCACGCTGCCGCATCTATTCTCAACTATGTGAAGATGGCGCTGAAGGATGGTTGATTAATTGGCTTCAAATTTATTTCTCTAACCGACGCCAACACGTAAGATTTGGAAATGAAGTATCATCCTCCTTGCCAAATAACGGCGGTATACGAGAATTCGCAATGCTACCTCCATTCCGTTTTAAATATTACACGTCAAGCCTTCGATCCCCTAACGACGTGACACTATTAAAATACGCGGATGGTGATTCTCAAAAGCTCGAGCAAGGCAGTCACTGAGGTACTCGAGTGATCTTTTTCCCTGAGAGCCGATGTTGACACTCCAGAAATCTCTTCACTCGATAATTTTGCCTCGAGCTCAAAATCTAAATTCCTCGGCGTTATTTTTAACAGTTGGTTATTATGGAGTGATCATGTGGATGCCTCTGTTTCTTAGGTCACTGGTTCAGGAGACTTGGTTTAAGCTCTATAAAAACCGTCGTATAAAAACCTTTGTTTTTTCCTTGCATACAGGATACCTTTCGCTCTCGCAATCCTTCGCAACCACAGCCGCTCAACCTACTCCACACATCCTCCCTTCTCCCACGCTATGGACAAGTTGGATAGTTACCCGTTATAAGGACCAGTTCCATTTTCGCCCAAATCTTGTATTGTGTTCCAACTTCGTTTATCGCTTTCATTATTATATATTCTTCCGCAAGTGCACTTACACGATGCGTGTACCTTCTGCCAATCTTCCTTCATAAATAAAGGTCACTCGCCCAGTAAAGTCGTCTTATTTGTCGTGTTGTAACGCCCCGATGTTTAACCAGGACATCGCGCTGGATTTGAAGGACACGCAATGTCGACTACGCGTCAAAAGGACGCTATCTAGTGTCAACCACCATTCGACGGGGTGGCCGTCTTCTATGACAGCGAAGACTGTTATCTGGTTCATCTAAAGTAAGACCACACACTTTCTTTGGATAATTCAAGGACACAGTTGCCTTCATCCACAATCGCCGACACTTATGCAACTTCCTCCCTTTCCAAACGCATGGACCAGCATCGTAGTTTTCCCGTTATAAAGACCCACCACATGTTTACCCAGTCTATATAACAGCAGCATACATTTATATCCGTTACCATGTATCTGTTCAACTCATTCGATGCGTCTTCTCTTTAAGGCTGTCTGGGACGTGCATCCATGTTCTATGTAACACCCATTGATAAACTGTGCAACCTTTACCTAATAGAAGAGGCGGACACTTTTAGACGCACCGGTTTCCGCCCACGACGTTAGTTCATCGTTAGCACCTTACTCACCCTACCAAAACATCGACCACTGGCTACGCTATGGGAAATTATTTATCTCCCCCTTCCCAGAAGAGTGAGACAATTCTACGCCTCCTTGGTCCCAGCGCTTTCATAAAAGCAGAAGACGCTGGTTGCTAACCCGCTGACGGTGTAGAAGAGTTGTGCACAAGGCTCCGCCGGGCTTTCCGAAAACCGGTGTCGTAATCACAATTCTTGCTGAGATCCCAGCGAACGGGAGAAACTCCCGCCCAGTTCCTCGACGCCCTCCGGATAATGGTCGACGCTGCGTTCACTGAAGACACCCCCGCCATATCAAAGAACGTGTCCTACAACGGTTCTGCGACGGTGTCCTGTCCGACTCAATAATCATCGCCCTCATCAGCGCTAACCCGAAAACGACAGACGAGGCGCTGACCCTGGTGAGACGTCTTAAAGACGCTGAACGACGTCGGGGCCTACGTCAACCGACGGCACCCTACAGACCCCCTAGTCAACACCCAGTCTGCCATTACTGCCTCCGTTTCGGCAAAAATGCAAGAACCTGCGGCCACAATCAGGCGGGTAAGCATTCCACCTTCTCCGTTACTACACGCCCAATGTTATGCCTGTCTCGAGGGTAACGGCTAGAGTACCCTGCACAGTTGAGGCGTTTCCCATGACGGCTCTGATTGATTCGGGTGCTACATGCTCTTTACTCAACCCAACAGCCCTACCCCGAAACAAAAGGCCGAACGTACCATTTTACAAGCACATACCTTCCATACTTTCTGCAGAGACAGCCTCTGACCGTAAACGGTATTAACGAACTGACTGTAGTTATGGGAGGTCGGCACCTCACTACACACTGCGCAAGCTGCCCCAAACTCGGCTGTGACCTTATCCTAGGAATGGATTTTATACTCAAACACGGGCTAGTCATAGACGGGTATAACAGGGCAATATACCTTAATACAGACGCCATTGGCAACCTTAACGCATCGTCCAATGCTAACGAAGACGAACCCCTTTGCAGACATGTTTTTGCCGCCATAGCCCTTCTCGTCACCGATCTACAAGAGATTGTCGATAGGTCTTACGATGTTTCACCTGCTGACAGGACTTCCAAAATCAATCTCCTCCAACATGTTTGCCTGGGACAACACCCGGTTAGATAGGACGTCTATTATTCGCCACACAATAAAAACAGGGGACACAAGACCCATCTTGCAGCCACCACGACGCATCCCTCCCCCGATACAAGACCAAGTCGCCAAGATGTTAGACGAGATGCTGAGGGACGGAGTTATTTGCCCTTCGAAGTCACCATGGGCCTCGCCTATTACGTTAGTCCCCAAGAAAGATGGTACCATACGCCTGTGCATTGACTACCGTCGCCTCAATGCCGACATAAAAGAAATACGCCTTCCCCCTGCCACGTATCGACGACACGCTAGTTCATGCCCGCTGGTTCTCCGCGATGGTACGAGGAACTCCAGCAATTTGATTTTGAAATCCAGTACTAATCCGGCAAGACACATGCAAACGCTGACGGAACAGCCAGAAACCTTCAGCAACCCAGATTAGCCTCGCAAGCCCGTCCGCAAAACGCCTCTGGCACGAATGGCCCCGCCTGTCGATTGAGAACGATGTCCTCATCTTCCAACAAGATCGCTCCCAACATTAACGCGTAGTTGTCCCCGGCTCCCTAGTAAACCAAGTGATCTTTGACTTCCACGAGCAAATCGGCCATCTAGGAGAACGAAAGATGGTAAACACAATTACTCATCGCTACTGGTAGCCAAATATCCGAGACGCCGTGAACACGCTCTGCAGAACCTGTACCCCGTGTGTCATTTTCAAGGGCCCAAACGCCAACCCGATCGCTCCGCTCACAAACAATGCCTGTCGGATCCCCTGGAGAAAGCATCGGTCCACTTCCGCTGACAGAACGCGGCGGAGGCCGAAGCACTCCCGAACCAGGAAGCGAAGACGGTCGCTTTCACATACTTGAACCATCGGGTCGCCCAACACGGTGTCCCCGACAGTATCCACAGCGACCAAGGATGAAACTTCGAGAGCGCAGTTTTCAGCCATTTCTGCACTCCGCTAGGCGTCTAAAAGACACGCACCACCCCCGGACACGGCCAAGTAGAAAGGACCAATAAGACACTCCTCGATTTTCTCAAGAGTTTCGTCCGTAACAACCACCCCCACGATTGGGACTGTCAACTAGGCCGCAGCCTCCTTGCATACCGCTCCACCATCCATTCGTCCACCGGATTCTCCCCCTTTAAAATGGTTAAATGTCGCGAAATGTGAATCCCAGCCGACATGTTTAACATGGCTCCCACCCGCCCCCTGTATAAGCCACCCTTAAACTACAGGAAGACCTCCGAAACACCCACAACTTGGCTCGTTTACACCTCGAACGGGCATATGATCGCCAGAAGACCTACTATGACCGCAGCTGCCGACCCACGACCTATGAAAACGGGGATTTGGTACGCATACACCGGCCGGTACCCCACCCGGGGTCCCTAAAAAGTTTCACACACGTCGATGAAAAGAGTCAATCTTATATTCCATTTCTTCCTCGTCTTATTTATATTATATAAATTTATTATGAAGACGAGCTCTGATCAACGACGCAGATTCACTGCATTTTAGGAGGTCAACATTATAGCCAGTAATTTTTACTATAAATACCATATAGGGAACTGACACAGAAACGACGACAAATAGACAATGAAAAAAGTTGTTAGGTACAAAAAGAGGAGTTTGTGTTTTGTTGAGAATACTCCCGTGAGCGTAGAAGAGGTGAACGCTCTCTGTACAAAGCAAGTTAACATGAATATATCACGAAGATGCAATTTTGTCGACAGAGGCAATGGGTGGTGTCTCATTATCTCCACTTGGCTCTGGCTTATTAACATCCTATAAAAAACAGCGCATTGCGTAGAGTGAAAAATTAAACATATACATGGCAGGGTGTATTCATGTAACATACATCGGATTCGTCGACGTCCATAGTCGATTCAATTTTACCGTCGTTATCACCCGGTTTTGCCGCCACCGGATCCCCCGCGCGAAGGCGTTTCGGCTGAGCCCGGTAGGACTGAATATCCTTAACGCTCTTGGTATCACTACCCTGGGTATGCAATCCAACGCCATCTTCTTCCGCAGAGTCATAAAATTCATTTTCACGATGAATTGCCTTGTCGGCTGCCATGATGGAAATTCTCTTATCCGGATCCTCGTTTTCAGCCGCCTCTTTTTCGTGTTCTTCGATGTCCACGGCATCACTGGGAACATCTAGTTGAAAAAAACAGCTTTAAAACGCCGTAAAATTATATAAAGGCGAAAAGAGGCTTTACCGATCATTTGGACGCTTGGGGCTGGTGGAAGCATGCGCATATTCTCGAACAACTTGGTCTTAATTTTGTCTAGGTAGTCCGATGTGTTCAGATTCGTCATGTTGCTTGGACTGATGTGAAGCTTGAAATCTGGTCCAAAATATTCGTAGTAATCATTATAAGGGAGATCATTGGGAACCTCAGTGGCGAGTGCGATCGAGGTTTCGTATGTCCAGCATCGAGCCACATTTCGAATAGTGTATCCACCACCACCCAATAGGAGAAGTGGTATAGGAAAAGATCGGATATACTCCACACATTTTCCGTGACCACGTAGGCTAAGATTAAAACAACCGAGGCGGTCACCACTAAGTGAATCAGCGCCGCATTGAAGCACTACAGCGCCGGGGCGGAATGTTTCCATAACCTTGGAGATAACTGGTTTGAAAATCTTTTCGTAGCACTCGTCGTCCATACCATCACGGAGGGGGCAATTCACGGCATATAGTTTACCACGACCAGCGCCAATGTCCTTTAGATCACCAGTACCGGGGAAGTACTCCCCATACTTATGAAAACTGACTGTCATGACACGGTCGGTCGTGTAGAAGGCTTCTTCAACACCATCACCGTGATGAATATCGATATCGACATAGAGAACCCGCTGGTGGTATTTAAGCAACTCAAGTATAGCCATAACAATATCATTGACGTAACAGAAACCAGAGGCTTCGGACTTCTTGGCGTGATGGAGTCCACCTCCCCAGTTTATTGCGATGCTCGTTTGCTGCTTGTTTAATTTGACAGCACCGGCGACAGACCCACCAGCAGAGAGCTGGCAGAATTCAAATAAACCATCAAATACTGGGCAATCCTCGCCGACATTGAAACGTTGCATTTGCTTAGTGTATTCGTGCATATTGTCCGGCCGAATACTCTGCAGAAACTTTATATAGTCGTCACTGTGGAATTTCGTCATATCATCGTAGATAGCTTTCGATGGGCGGTAAACTTCCATTTTGCGATACAGACCATAGTTTAAAAGCAAATTGTGAGTCATGCGTATTCGGTGTGGTTTCATTGGGTGACCCTGACCATAATAATAGTTTCCGATATCACCTGCAAGTTAAAATCACGAAATTATAAATATAAACAAGTGGATCCCATTTATTATAACGCAGCTTCAAAAAGAGGACTCGGGAAATGTAGCCTGAACTGAGATGTACTTGAGTAGTGTAGCCACGTAGTAAAGTAATCCAGTTAAATAAAAGTAATATTGGGAAACTTGTACGGTCATAATAATGAAATGAATAGTGAATCTATACTTACCGTCATAATAATAGCAGACCTTCCTTTGAGACGCAGACTCCATTCTTTAATTGCCCTCTTAAGTTTAAACGAGCACGGTAAAACAACAACTGGATAAAACAAAATCTTACTTCGTGTGATAAATATATCAACATACAATGATTTATTTCTAGATATTTTTAAAATCTATAGGATATTATATTGTGGGGGTTATTTTGTTTTAACTGACAACTATTATTGCGGAATGTTCTAAAAATACATAACCTGCCGATGCACCACCCAGAGCTCGCTTACTTAAGCCAGATTGTCAAGCATTCTGATCCCAAATTAGAATACAGAGTACTTGCTAACATCGGTAGCGGAACATATGGCGATGTATATAAGGTATTCTTATTCGCGGCTTCGTATTAGCTTGGGTCGGTCCGTTTTTTGAAAAATCAAAACTGAGTTTCTGTTAAACATAAATTAAGTATTATTTCTGTTTATGATTCGTAAATCGCGAAAACAATATCTACAGGGCGCGCTGTCCTTTTATTAATGTCTAATTAAAGTGTGTTTCAGCATTCATTTAAAATCCATTCCGGTAAATAAGTATTGCGAGGCTCATTTATGTCGACCTTTCGTCTCCTTGTGTAGATATCAGCATGATTGCGTTTTCTTAGGCTCAACGTCGAGATGATCGTTGTTTGGTGGCCATCAAGATCATGAAAATTGACCCGAAAGATGACATCAGAGCTATTTGTCAAGAAATCCATACCCTCATGGAGTGCTCTCATTCAAACATTGTGCAGTACTACGGGAGCTATTTGCGTCTGAACAAATTGTGGATATGTATGGAATTCTGTGGTGGTCAATCAATGCAGGATATTTATTTATGTAGGCTCCTTTGTTTGATATTTCTTTTCACATTTCGTTCATACGATTTGAGTTTTCAGATTAATTATTTGGAATATCGTTGCAATAATTCGTGATCTAGATTTATCTACAGCTGTTATGGGGTAAATGATTAATAGTTAAATAATACCATGAAGGGAACTCGTGGCTTACCATTGTTGTAGCTTAATTTGATTATGAATGTTGGGATGTGCACACCAAGGATACTTACGCTTTCGTGTCTTATATTTGTCTTGAAAAGCTGCCCTTTGCTATTACAGATACGCGGATCCCCTTGGAAGAGGAGTGCATTGCATTTGTCACGCGCGAGACTCTAAAAGGTCTTCGACACATGCATACCCGCAATCGTATTCATCGTGATATCAAGGCAGGTTATTTCTTCAAACAATGAGTATTAGGGTTACAAACATCAATTTTACCTTTGTAACACTATTTTTTAATTTAGGGGGCCAACATCCTTTTGACTGATCAAGGAGGTGTAAAAATTGCGGATTTCGGAGTTGCCGCAAAGCTGAGCAATTCAGCGATTAAGCGAAGCACTGTGATCGGAACTCCCTACTGGTGAGGTCATTTTGTTGTTATTTCGTACACGTTTCTCACTGATTCAACCACTATGATTAATTTTCATATACTAGCGGTTCCCTTAGGTTGTGACTTCGATAATTTTCATGGGATTCATCGCTTTGGGCTATATTTTACCAGCAGTTCTACCCAGTGGTAATATTTATGGATGCTGTTGCTTGTTGGTATTTATCTGTATTAATATCTATTATGAGAAATTAAGCCAATATCCACTAATTGCCTTTTTGTATCTGTTTATACTATGTTGTCTTTGAAATCTTATAGGATGGCACCTGAAGTTGCTTCTATGGAACACCGGGGTACGGGATATGATGGAAAATGTGATATTTGGGCTGTAGGAATAACGGCAATTGAATATGCGGAACTACAGCCGCCACTTTTCGATCTGGATCCACTCATGTGAGTATGAAACGACAACTATTTATAACTTCCCATTATTGATAAATCATATTTTGTGCCACTATCTCGGCATATGATATTTTACTTTGGTTTTAATACCCTATGTCATATTCTCTCCCACGGTTGAAATATTTGACCACTACTAGTTTAAGATACTATAAAGTTGGGAGTATGCGACAAATCTTAAAAGCTACATGGCGTGACGAACGCTCCAATGACGATAAACGACGTCGCTGTCCAAACACCTAGATGTCTACCTTTCTGCAGCGTTAACTACTTCAGTGGTTAACTGTCAAACCTTGTCTTTTATAATGATAATAATGGTCAAGAGGATCAAACGTTCAGCATTAAAAGTTACAACAAACAAAAATGGTAACATTTTTAGTGACGATTGTACATAACAGGTGTAGAATAACTCACCAGGAATAAACTAAACAATGGGGTAAATTAGCAAGAAATGCGGTGGTCACCTCCAAATTTTTCTCGTATATGTTTTTATTAATTTCTATTTTTCAGGGCCTTACAATTCCTTGGGGCCCGAAATTATAAACCGCCTAATTTGAAGGAACGATCCAAGTGGTTAGTCAGATTTATTTACCTGATTGTTTGGTATAATTATTTTCAGTTCAACGTCTCAAATAGAGTAAAGTATACAAAACCATATGAGCAACCCATTTTTCGGATCTAGCATATCAAATAATACGGACATGCAAATTCAAAACAGTAATTTTATTTCTTCTGATATCTTACTGTGATGTTTTATTTTCCCATAGGAGCACCCGCTTTCGCACTTTTGTTAAACTTTGCTTAACAAAGAATGAGCGGAATCGACCCGATGCGTCTGTTCTTCTCAATGTAAGTTGAAATAAATGCTTTTCTTTAATGCTATAACTACAGGAAAAAGCGTTATAATTGCCTTAAATCAGCTGGAAAATGGAGGACGGGAACGCGAATTTCGGATTGTCTCAAAATGTTGGTACACTCAAGCTGGTGCCCGTAAAAAAAAGGAATAAAATCCGGCCTCCCCGCTACCGGTTCTCCCAGCGTCAAGAAAAATGTTCGGTTACATTCGAGTAGCACATACATCCCCCCCTCGTGCGTTCAACCCTGACAATTTAGCGCAAACCAATGGTGTGGCCGCAAGGCTGGCTAAGCCTGCCCACAAATAAATAGCTTATTGTCTGTAGGCTTTCCTGTCGCGTGCATTCCACCTCGCCAACTTCGCGCAAACCGATTTATGAAACGCACCGACAATACAAATATGACCACGGTTATCGCAGTTTCTAATTTATACCACTCCAATTGTTAGGGGTATAGTGATGATGCGTAACGTTGATCGGCCGCAACGTTATAGAAACAAGCGTGTATTTGCGATACATATTCGTTTTCTCCTTGTGTCTAAAAGTCAATTAATTTAGAGTAATAACGGTACTAAATTGTTCTACAAAACGAGGAAACTGGTCGAAGTCGGCACATTGTACTTATTGCCGGGGTTTCCAATCATCGTAATAATGCTTTTCGTTTCATTAAGGTCACGAAGATCAAAACATCCAGCATAAAAATGTACAAGATAAATTTGGAAGGAAAAAATCAATCAAAATCAAGTCACGTATAGGATCGATACATTTATTTAATCTGCTCTCACTCCAAAAATAGCGGCTTTAGCAATTAAATCTGGTTCATCGTGCCAGTTTGGAAAAATAGTGCCGCATGGCGTCTCGGTATTTTGTCTCCACCTGGAACTCAACCAACACCTGTGGCTCCAGTGAGCTATATGCGACAGCAGCCATACCCCGGTAAACATCATGACATTTGGCAATACTAGGCGTGATTTGCCTGCCGAGACTCATTTGATTGTGGATAGCCACTGGGAACAGTGCCTTTATGTGCACGAAATGGACTATTTTTCTTGCGAAATGTTCTTACCAGAGGATAAACCGGTATTATGGATGACATTTCAATGAAGATACTTTGAATATGTTAGAGGTGGCATCCCCAGTGCGCACGATGCGATTGAAGCGATCGTTGCATCACCCAACACTTAACGAACCCAACGACTGCATGTGAAACTCGGATGGTTAAATTTCAGAATGTGTATTTCCGGCATCCGTCCTCGAATTCACTTAATTAAAAGCGCACGGCGCTACGTTCCGCTAGTATTTATGCCCTTACGTGGGAGACCAACCGCGGGTTTATCTCAAACAGATTGAAGATGCTAACCGCGACAACATCGGCCAGTTGATATTAATAATAAGGTCTATCAGTTGATTGTAATTATTTATTATTCTGTAAAACTGCTTTAGATTGTTTGCCAACAATCTTGACGGGCAAAACGGTTGCCCCGCGAGGTCGTTAAACACTACTTGTGTATTTACCTTCGTTATTCTCATGGCTTTGTAGCACGATTTTGTGGCCAACGCCCACCTGTCTATTCAATCAACCCGCGACCTTCTAGATCTTAAGCGCAATCTGGAGGATCGGGAAAAGGCGACGTTTACTTCCAGCTCTCCGTTGGCTGCCATTAAAACCACAAATTCCGAACAAAGCTCAGTTCCCGCGGCACCCACAATTGTGGCAGCGTCTATTTCGCAACCGCCTCCTATTCCACACAAGGCACAACAGCAGAGTCCTGTGCATGCGACGGAGCAACCAATTTGGCCGGTTTCTGTTAGACGAGACAGGCCACTCTCTCTTGTGCTCAGTTTTCCTGCCGCCCTCCATTCTTATAACAAATGTGAGGGTGTACAAGACGACGCCTTTCATCTGGTGGGTCTCCTTTCATTGTCAATCAAGAAGGCATCAAATCATACAAGATTATCCGCTTTATTCTGAACAGCGTTCTCCACTATGCCCGAATTCTATGGCAGATATGTGTTTTTAAATAGACATTCGTGGTTACTGGCAAATTGTACTCCCCAATTTACTTAAACAGTCGTTATCCCGCGTGTACCCTTCTATATTTTTCACTGCATTCTCAATATTCAATTAATGCTATTGTATCCTAGTTAGATAATAATAGTCCGAAGTAGTGTCCTGTTTTATGTGCATCTCATTGGTCTGTATTTCTTTCCCACGTGTACACCTCGTCTGATCCGCGACAGTTGACCGAACCTCCACCTCAACCACCGCGTCATCACAAGGTTAGCCTTGACAACGGGGATAAGGCTCCATGTGTGCGCATTTCATCCCTCCGGAGACCAGTTGACTGTAGTCTTTCCAATCACCAACCCACAATCACCACAGCTGGCTGGCCTCCGGGCGATCATCGACTGCTGCCAGACAATTGTCTTGATGAGAGCAATGAAGTGCGTGCTATTCTATTACATTCTTTCATAGTTCATGCAAACCCAATGCATATTAGAATGATGATGTCTAAAGTGACAATATTTTCTTATCCATTCCTTATGTTATTTATAAATCGGTGGCCCCAAGGAGTAGCGGTCTGCATCAGCTGTCTGTTGCTTAGGGATCTCGGTTCCGTTCCCGGTTCAGGCCACCACATAGAAGCGTTTATAAATCGATTTTTTGCGTACACTTCTGAGTTCTTCAAATACTATTTTTACCTAATTTATTGATATTTATTATTGTTACTATCGGAAACCATCAAGCTCGATGTAATCCCATGTAATCGTGTAGCATATGCCAGACGCATGACTTAAATTTCCAACTCTATTTTTTTAGGACTTAGTGACCGAAGTTTTGGATGAATTTGAGAAACGCCAGAGCCGTCTTTTAAACACCCCCGGTGATGCACTGTAGGTGGACATCTGTTATACCTGTTTTTCAGGTGTTCGGTGTTTTTTCTCTTTGTAATTCGGCCCAGTGGTTTTTATTATCATTGAATGCGGAATAATTGTCTAACGTGTACAATTGGGTGTATAGCCGCATTGTCATTGTCCACGCGTTGTCACCGTCTGTTGAGGTTTTTGTCGTTGTTATGTTGCTTTCGTGGGCTCGTCCCCCCGAGAGGATTGAGTCCAATATTTTCAGAACCGAGACAAGAAAGTAAGTCGCATCCATGGCGCGAGAGTTTACTGTGACATTGTTTCCAGCCCCTGTGAATGACATGATTACGCTAACATTGGCCTTAATTAGTCAGCGCAGACGTCAACTTCTAAATATCACTTGTCCTTACCGTCGGTATATTTGAAGGAGTTATCTTTCATATTTTACACGCCTTGATTATTATGTGATATATGTATTGCAGAGGAAACGACATCGTTAGTTGCACCGGTCGATTAAGCTTCTACGAATCTGAAGACAATGAAGACTTTGATAAGGTTGGTTTATTTCTCTTTATTATCTATGAGGCTGTCGGCAGTTGGTATGAAACGTCTAATCGGTGCAGTCGGCGGTGCATCATGCGCCTCTGGTATGCCTCACTGGATTAATCGAACAAAGCAGCTACCCAGCTGTGTAAAAAAACTACAGCGATTAACCTGGTTGGCTCATGGACCTCTGTGTTAAATGACCGTGTGTAATTGTCATTTTATACACTACCATTCCTTGTCACGAACTGAGCGTCGAAAAGAGAGCTTTCTCAGTATGCACATTTCTGAAACTATTTTATTCCCTTTGATAGCAGTCTGACTACTTGGTCGGTTCCCCAAACAGAGCAACTTTCCGTTGGAAGCGACGTGCTCCTCCACCGCCCCCACTACCCCCTAAAGGAGAGGGCCTTAAGGCCATATCGCCATCTGCTGTGTTAACTACGACCCAAAAGTCATCCTTCACTGCGCCTGGCCCAATTACTACATCGAAAAATTGTGATGAAATGACGCAGTTGGGTTTTTTCGATAAATCTACAATTCCTTCCGTTGTTCCACCACCACGGCCTCCGCCACCTAAATTTGAAACGACAAGAACGCCTTCAATGAATTATGAACATAATGAGCTGAGGCGTGCTGAGAGGCAATATCACATGTCGCAGGGTATTGGCCTGCCGCCGACACCCAAGGTTCTGGTATGTTGGATTGAATTATCCCATTTAACTTGTCGTTGCGTTCAACTAAATTGCCCCGATGAAACAATTTAAATTAATATTTGCTAGTATACTGGATTGAATCATTGAAAGATACGTGCACGAGTGCAAATGACAAGTTATTGCACTTATTCCTTATACCAATGCGCCAGAATAATATGTACCACACAAAAGTATTTATGTCTCCATGACCTGTTTTTTTACCATTTGATTTTTTTTAAAAATTCGCATGCAGATGGGTGCCTGTTTCACGCAGATCTTCGATGGATGCCCGCTTAAAGTGAACGCGACGGCCACCTGGGTGAATCCTGTCACGAGGGGTGTGTTTTCTGTCCTCATACCTCTTAATTCATGTGACCTGTCTTGAATACTGTGACCATTTCACGAAAGTGGCTGATTTTATACCACAACAGGTTTACACGGTAACGATGATGCGCGATTTTGTTTGGTCGCGCACACACCATCAGTTTCTCCGGGCATTGACTTTAATGTGACACTGAATACCGATTTCAATTGTCTGAAGCTTTGAATTTTCTTTTTAGCACAAATGATTATCTTCGGTACCAACGATGGCATTTACTATCTGAATTTGCAAGAAATCGCAGATGCCTCTCTTGTGCTCGTAAATATATATTTGCTTCCAATAATTATGCCATATTTGGTCCTTGAACCGTTTTAACTAAATTTAGAGTGTACCAATCTCGCCTTTGGGTTCTACCTTCTTTTGAATTGTTAAATGATTCATGGTATTAGCAAGAATTTCAGTTTTTCGCGACAGCTGCCATCAACGAACATCAGTACAATTCAGTTGTACATTGCCCTTCAAGTGCTGGAGAAATACCACCTCCAAACTGTAATCACTGATTGTCCTTCGGGAAGAAAGACGAAGTGGAGTCCACCAATTCCAAAAAGGCCGTGTCAACGAACGCTCTGCACGTTTTTCGCCCTTGATGTCTAGCGCGGTCTCTCTCATACAGCGGTCATGACGGCCATCAGGCGGATGGTCCCGAGACCAAACCCTTCCAACGACCTTTTCAGCTGGAACGTTAGTTAAGTAGGCTGGATCGGCAACACTGATGAGGTTCAGAATGGGACACTGTCCCAAATTGAACCATATTTGAAAGCGATACGGTCAGACGGCTGATGTTAGATTTACCGCTGATACGACAACGTGAATACGCGCCTATTATGAAGCTTATCGCATAGGCAAACCGATCAAACTCGTTTAGCTCAGACACGAGTAAGTATTAATGGATACCGGGTACAGTGTTATTAGACCTATGTGCATTTAGTTAGGCATTCTCAAGGTACTACAGCAACTCTGCTTTGGAATTTTACCCCGTGGGATAAGCTTCATTGCGTCGGTGTGCAGACACCCGACTTTTTTCTGTATATTGCATAAAGCCGGAGTGGACTTATTTTAAACCGGTGTCTTGAAATGGTGAGATTCGCATAGTTAATTAACCTATATCTATTTTCGAACACAGACCGTTATTTTTTAGCTTATTCCTCGTCGATGTATTTGGTTAACCGTCTTCAAGGACACAATGATGTCCCTATCTGGAAATACGCCGCATTTGTACAGCCACAACCTTATCAACGCTATGAAGGCTAAAATAAATCAGGATCCATCCGTCGGTGGCGCTAATCTCGCCGGTCGTTTGCCTACGAAACTCCTACCTAAGTATGTCAATTACCCTCGTGTGGGTTTTCAATTGCGTTCTGTTATACGTGTATGCATTACGTCATATAACGTACTCCTCCATTTGCAGGCGTTTCCAACCAACCGTCAAGGTCCCTAACACCCGCGGTTGTTGCATGGCCAGTGTTGTTCGCAATCCAGGCAATGGGAACAAGTACCTCTGTGCAGTTTTGGATAAATGGATCATCGTTATGGAGTGGTTTAATCCACGCGGTACTTTTGTCGAGGTTAAACGCGTACGTCTCCTTTTCTAATTTCAATTAGCCACGATAGTATCATCGCTTTGTTAGTTATAGACTTAGGTTCATCTCCCATATCAGGCCACCGCGGGTTGCACTGTTAAACATATTTCATAATCTTCATGGCAAACACAGAAGGAAGTGGCTGTTCAAATTTAGTTGCTCCTTTTGTGAGCTCTTCCGTAGACGGGTGACTCCAAGATTATGGGCTGGTCTTTTAGTTGATTTATAGCTCCCATGTTCAGTTAAGGTTCCCGAATAATATATGCGATGTCTGGTAATCTGTGTAGTATTATCCTTTTTGGATTCGCAGGGAAACCGGGCGCGTGAAAAGGTTTTGCAGCCTTTTGATTCAGTCTATTAGCCACATTATTCTCAAACAGGTTGAAGTACCCTCCATGCCATTGCCGGTGTACAACTTTGATCTCGTATGTAATCAGGATCAAAATCTACCCACTGTTTGTCTTGGAGTGTACAAGACTTCCAATCCCGATAGGTACCGCCTACATACGGTCGATCTCAATGCCGACGAACCCGTAGCTATGCCCGCTTTCGCGTTTTTACGTGAGTATTCTACAGTTAATTTGTTTTTGGCCTTCCTATGCACATAGTAACAACAAGAACGCGTCTCTCATTTGTGTATCAATGTAAACAATTGATTGTGTATGCCATTAGGAAACAGGAATTAACGGACAGTGTCCAGACTGTCTACATGATACTGTCATTCCATGCATATTGAGACTATTTTGTATACCAGTTGGAGTAGGTCAGGCTATAACGAATCTTGTTGTTTAATCCATTTTCTTAGAAAATGGGGATCACAATTTGCATACATCGACACAATTTATAGTGGTTAGTGTGGCAACTGGTTTATTGGGTGGGAATTCGCTAATATTTTGTCATTCGCGTTTCAGTTATCATATCGTTGAATTTGTGGGTTAAATGCAGATTTATTGTTATAACGTCCTGTGTCATCTTTGTTTTTTTTTCATTCAGCCGAAGACTCTCTTCCAATTGTCAAAGTCGCACATGTGGATTATAGCGTACTGATGCTTTGCTTTCAGGGTAAGTGTAACGCGTTGGTCACAAACTGCGCTCTTAATGCCTTTATTCAAAAATTCGACACCTTACATGTTCTGTGTGGCTGTCTAGATCATGCTAAATTTGTCGATTTTCGTGGAAACTTGTGCAAGAATCGACATGGGATTTCAAAGATATCATTCGGTACCAACGTAGCTTCTGTCGGTAAGACATTATTTATACTGTACTGGTTTAATGCTCTAATTTACACGCATTGGTTCCAAATCACCATTCTGCCCCCATCGATTCTCCAGTTTGTCTTCGAGATGGTCTATTGGCTTTTCACCCATTCGGCTTAAGAGGTTTCGGATTCGATGGCCAGGTAACCGCGGAAGTTTTTTTACCCTCTTCTATTTGATAACGCCAACCATTAAACCGTTGTTTCTCTTACAGTTAACTCAGGATATCGACAATCAACAGCTCATTTACCAATACCTCGGAAGCGATAAGTAAGATAGTTTTGCACAACAAGCTTCGTTTCCGTTTCCAAATGTATTCCTCCATATATATTAGCTGATTTCAATCAACGTCACAATTGCCTGTCTGCCGAAAATGAACAGTTTTCTTGTTTAAAATCGCTATTGTTCTTTTCGCAGTTTTGGACTGTAGACTCATTCTATATTAATACCCAGCAGCCGTGATAGACCGAAAACGAAGCCTTAACCTAGCTTCAACAACTATTTATTGTTCCCGTGGTCCATTACACTTTTGTTATTGTAGGAGTATTGTAGTTGAAAGTCGACCTGCGGATGACCCAATGTCAAAGTCGAACCTGTATCTCCTACTCGGTCATGAAAGTTCTTACTAACACAACTGCCAACGGTGGTAACACCGGATATTCCTCGATGCCATCTGCATGCACGCTATCTCGTTGCTTCGAAATGATAAAACCCATAATCGTCTTTCTCTTTTCCACCTCGAAATCGTCCATTGTTGCACCGCTGCTAATATTTAAGAACATTTTCGTTTCCAATCTTGTGGTGAACGTTATTAACGCACACAATTCTTCAGCCTTTACAACCCAGTGCTTACTTGTGGTTCCGTTCCTCCGGCTTCACGTGTATTTGTAATTGGCTCTTCTCCTTCTCCTCCTCATCCCTTTTCTATTCGGCTCCACTACTTGATTCGTTTTACGGTGCCTGTCTGTATATATGCAAATATAAATGAAATATTCAATATTAATTCCCCGAAACTGACCGCTTAGTATAGAAGAATTAATTCTGGTTAGATCGAAACCGCATACTGTTTGGGGCAAAGTAACTTTACTGGAGAATCAAAATAGAACGCGGCGATTATTAGCTGATTTAAAATGTCTAATTTAACCCGTTGAAAAAAAACCATAGTTTGCCTAATGCCACCAAGTTACCGACCGTTGGTCATCATAAGATCGACGATTTATTGTTATTTTGTATTGATTACCGCTTGCTTAGACCGACAATCAGACAATTCTACCGAAATAAGTAATCCAACCAAACGTGAATCTAGCCCTGTCTGAGGAGGGATCGTCGAAAGCGAGATTGCCACGGTGTTATTGCCCGACGCTATGCTCGCTCGTCTTCAGAAGGAGTCCGTCAAGGAACTTGGCGAACAATTGACACCGGTGAAAATGGGGCGTTACGATCTGCGGAAACGGGGAAATGGTTCTACCGGCGCTTCAAGTATAAGGGTACTCCGCGAGAGCAGATTTACGTACCCCCGTCTACGCGGAAGGACGTACTAGCCATCATGCACGACCGAAACGGACACAACGAATCCGAAATGACGTACGAGACCGTCTGCGAGCGATTCTTCTGGCTCGGGTACCTCCTGGACACCAAGAGATACATTAAGGAGTGTCGATGTCAAGCGCACTATTTGAACGTACCAGTTGTAACGCACGCCACTGGCTGCATGTATAGTTTCTACACCTGGTCTGTCCTTTAATCCGCGGCAACGCTTCTGATCCTCATCAGACTTTACATTCATATCCTATCCAATTCGCCTATCGACAATCTCTCCTCCTCCTGTTCGCCCTATTCTGCCGAAGTATCAAATTGCATTCTAACTCCTATTTTCTCCAGGTCTTCGAAGTTACGTTCCTTTGTCATCTCACTTTTTTTTAATATCGGAAACTGGGAACACCAAAGACGAAAAAGTCCATGCGTAGAAGGGCCGTTATAGCCAGGACGTTGACTACCGAATTCTTCTCAGAGTATCGATGCCAGGGAAGACGAAGAAAGGTCAATGGCGGCGCAAATCGACCAAGGCCGTGGCAGCTCTAGTGACCGAGCGTCAGAACACGGCGCCAAACCAAGAGGATTCGCAACGCCTCGTGGCGCCAGCAGTTGAACACCCGTCCATCCCCTCCCTGCACAACCGTGCCCTCCATCTCCCGCAACCAACCAACCCCCTCTCTCACCGGGAATGTCTCCCTATAACCACAACAGCCTTAGATGCAGTATAGTAAACGAATTGCTCGTAATGCTGGAAATAAAACGATTATATAATCACAGAACCTAGGGACTGCATCTCCTGTAGATGATATGGGGCATAATATATATGAAAACAGAAATTCTGCGAAAACTCGACACCGACTTTGTACTCAAAACGAAGTACTTTAATAGTATCCAGACCGAAAGTTTTAACTCCAGGTAAAGTTAGGGTCTGACGTTGGATCTCTTTCTACCCACACACTAAACTCCGAAATTTTAGCTTGCCTCTTGAGATCCACCTACAAGAACGACGGCCTATCGACATTCGGTCATTCCTTATTTTTCTCGAATTTTATATTCACCAGAGTAGGTGAAGCAGGAACTAAAAGACATTTTTACTACATTGTATTGTAAATGTGACGGCCTTCTCGTCTGTGTTTTCTAAAACAAGGTCCCGTTTAGGCAACATGTTTATCCAACAGGCGAGAGCAGGAATAGGTTATGTTGAAATATGTATGTGCGAATATATGTAGAGAGGATACGGTTATCGAAGCGAGGAAGTATAACAAATTGAGGGAATGGACCGGTAATTCGTTTCAGAAAGGGGATGGAGAACATGGAGTTGGTTCTGGGATTTCTGGAAGAAGATCCGCAAATTGCAGGCTGTCTGGTGTGTAACGTCGTGGGCGGAAACCGGTGTGTCCAAACGTGCGCGCCCCTCCTATAAGTTAAAGGTAGCACAGTAAAACAAGGGGTGTTATATTACCCAGCACTATTCTGAATGCTCGTGGTAGGGACTATCTCTTCGTGATCGACCGGGGGAAGGTCGGATTCCGGCAAGAATCGGATAGCGTCGGTATACGCTGCAGCAAGTTTTCCTCTGAAAGGGGTTAAGTTATTATGGCGGACAGTTACAAGGGGGGCATTTCGATGTTCGGAGGACATAAAGGTTGGGTTGTAGGACCCGTTCTATGCGGTAGGGTTCTGTACTCCAAGGGATGTGAAACTTTTTAGGGACCCCGGGTGGGGGTACCGGCCGGTGTATGCGTACCAAATCCCCGTTTTCATAGGTCGTGGGTCGGCAGCTGCGGTCATAGTAGGTCTTCTGGCGATCATATGCCCGTTCGAGGTGCAAACGAGCCAAGTTGTGGGTGTTTCGGAGGTCTTCCTGTAGTTTAAGGGTGGCTTATACAGGGGGCGGGTGGGAGCCATGTTCAACATGTCGGCTGGGATTCACATTTCGCGACATTTAACCATTTTAAAGGGGGAGAATCCGGTGGACGAATGGATGGTGGAGCGGTATGCAAGGAGGCTGCGGCCTAGTTGACAGTCCCAATCGTGGGGGTGGTTGTTACGGACGAAACTCTTGAGAAAATCGAGGAGTGTCTTATTGGTCCTTTCTACTTGGCCGTGTCCGGGGGTGGTGCGTGTCTTTTAGACGCCTAGCGGAGTGCAGAAATGGCTGAAAACTGCGCTCTCGAAGTTTGATCCTTGGTCGCTGTGGATACTGTCGGGGACACCGTGTTGGGCGACCCGATGGTTCAAGTATGTGAAAGCGACCGTCTTCGCTTCCTGGTTCGGGAGTGCTTCGGCCTCCGCCGCGTTCTGTCAGCGGAAGTGGACCGATGCTTTCTCCAGGGGATCCGACAGGCATTGTTTGTGAGCGGAGCGATCGGGTTGGCGTTTGGGCCCTTGAAAATGACACACGGGGTACAGGTTCTGCAGAGCGTGTTCACGGCGTCTCGGATATTTGGCTACCAGTAGCGATGAGTAATTGTGTTTACCATCTTTCGTTCTCCTAGATGGCCGATTTGCTCGTGGAAGTCAAAGATCACTTGGTTTACTAGGGAGCCGGGGACAACTACGCGTTAATGTTGGGAGCGATCTTGTTGGAAGATGAGGACATCGTTCTCAATCGACAGGCGGGGCCATTCGTGCCAGAGGCGTTTTGCGGACGGGCTTGCGAGGCTAATCTGGGTTGCTGAAGGTTTCTGGCTGTTCCGTCAGCGTTTGCATGTGTCTTGCCGGATTAGTACTGGATTTCAAAATCAAATTGCTGGAGTTCCTCGTACCATCGCGGAGAACCAGCGGGCATGAACTAGCGTGTCGTCGATACGTGGCAGGGGGAAGGCGTATTTCTTTTATGTCGGCATTGAGGCGACGGTAGTCAATGCACAGGCGTATGGTACCATCTTTCTTGGGGACTAACGTAATAGGCGAGGCCCATGGTGACTTCGAAGGGCAAATAACTCCGTCCCTCAGCATCTCGTCTAACATCTTGGCGACTTGGTCTTGTATCGGGGGAGGGATGCGTCGTGGTGGCTGCAAGATGGGTCTTGTGTCCCCTGTTTTTATTGTGTGGCGAATAATAGACGTCCTATCTAACCGGGTGTTGTCCCAGGCAAACATGTTGGAGGAGATTGATTTTGGAAGTCCTGTCAGCAGGTGAAACATCGTAAGACCTTTCGACAATCTCTTGTAGATCGGTGACGAGAAGGGCTATGGTGGCAAAAACATGTCTGCAAAGGGGTTCGTCTTCGTTAGCATTGGACGATGCGTTAAGGTTGCCAATGGCGTCTGTATTAAGGTATATTGCCCTGTTATACCCGTCTATGACTAGCCCGTGTTTGAGTATAAAATCCATTCCTAGGATAAGGTCACAGCCGAGTTTGGGGCAGCTTGCGCAGTGTGTAGTGAGGTGCCGACCTCCCATAACTACAGTCAGTTCGTTAATACCGTTTACGGTCAGAGGCTGTCTCTGCAGAAAGTATGGAAGGTATGTGCTTGTAAAATGGTACGTTCGGCCTTTTGTTTCGGGGTAGGGCTGTTGGGTTGAGTAAAGAGCATGTAGCACCCGAATCAATCAGAGCCGTCATGGGAAACGCCTCAACTGTGCAGGGTACTCTAGCCGTTACCCTCGAGACAGGCATAACATTGGGCGTGTAGTAACGGAGAAGGTGGAATGCTTACCCGCCTGATTGTGGCCGCAGGTTCTTGCATTTTTGCCGAAACGGAGGCAGTAATGGCAGACTGGGTGTTGACTAGGGGGTCTGTAGGGTGCCGTCGGTTGACGTAGGCCCCGACGTCGTTCAGCGTCTTTAAGACGTCTCACCAGGGTCAGCGCCTCGTCTGTCGTTTTCGGGTTAGCGCTGATGAGGGCGATGATTATTGAGTCGGACAGGACACCGTCGCAGAACCGTTGTAGGACACGTTCTTTGATATGGCGGGGGTGTCTTCAGTGAACGCAGCGTCGGCCATTATCCGGAGGGCGTCGAGGAACTGGGCGGGAGTTTCTCCCGTTCGCTGGGATCTCAGCAAGAATTGTGATTACGACACCGGTTTTCGGAAAGCCCGGCGGAGCCTTGTGCACAACTCTTCTACACCGTCAGCGGGTAAGCAACCAGCGTCTTCTGCTTTTATGAAAGCGCTGGGACCAAGGAGGCGTAGAATTGTCTCACTCTTCTGGGAAGGGGGAGATAAATAATTTCCCATAGCGTAGCCAGTGGTCGATGTTTTGGTAGGGTGAGTAAGGTGCTAACGATGAACTTATCGTTTGTGATGGGTTCAATACTTCTGACACCAATGTGACGGCCTTCTTGTCTGTGTTTTCTGAAACAAGGTCCCGTTTAGGCGAGAGAAGGAGTTGGTTATGTTGAAATATGTATGTGCGAATATATGTAGAGAGGATACGGTTATCGTAGCGAGGAAGTATAACAAATGGAGGGAATGGACCGGCATGCAGTTTCAGAAGGGTGAAGGAGAACGTGGAGATGGTTCTGGGATTTCTGGAAGAAGATCCGCAACTTGCAGGTGTGTAACGTCGTGGGCGGAAACCGGTGTCCAAACGTGCGCGCCCCTCTTATAAGGTAGCACAGTAAAACAAGGGGTGTTGCATAAACATATTTTTTTATGCTGCAAGTTTTGGTACTCGTGACCTTAATAAATCGCTTATCATTATCATTATGTAATTCATTATGACCGATTGCGTACTCAGCGGTGAGCCTCTCCGCTAAAACAAATTAACTTCATACATTGTGACTTCTTGCATAAATTTGACACTAAGGTCAGGGAATTGTATATATGGTTAAAGAGGCCTAGTGAATCAGTATATTCACATTGCACATACCTTGCATACCCAGAATTAAAACCATTGGGTGATATACATTGGGCGGGAATCCGCATCTTACGTGCTATTGGTTAAGACAGTTCTAGAATGTTTGATGCCATAGGTTATTGGTAGGAATAAAAATGTTGTTTACTTAAACACTGTGTGACTGCAGGCTGGTCTTTGTATACCGTGGATATGACTGTGGATTTCCTCGCAGAAGCTGAGGAGTTTAAAGCCAAGGCCAACGAATATTTTTCAGGTAAATTTAGAGGAAATTTACTTAATACGTAGATGGAAACTATGTCAACGCAATTGATTATTATACAAAGGCAATTAAACTGCGAGAATGTGCCGTTTACTATGCCAACAGGAGTTTTGCTTATCTTAAGACAGAGCTATTTGGATCAGCACTGGAAGATGCTTCAAAGGCAATCATCCTTGATGAAAATTACATTAAGGTGGCGTTTATTTTTATATGACAAATATTCTTACAGGGTTACTACCGGAGGGCTTCTGCAAACATGGCCATGAGTCACTATGATTTGGCGTTGGACGATTTCAAGTCCGTAAGTTTTTCAAAATACCTTAAATATATCTTCCTGTGTTTATATGAAATAACATTCATATCAAACGTTATTTCTTTTACCCAAGGTTGTTCGAAAGCACCCGAGCAACAAGGACGCTCGTGCCAAGTATGACGAGTGTCTCAAACAAAAGTTAAAACGGGCATTCGCAAGAGCTATTGCTGACGAGGAAAAGAAGTCCTTGTTGGAAACTGTCGATCCATCTCACGTCACAATTGAGGCATCGTATACGGGTCCGCATTTACACAAAGATGATAGTGATGATTATAAGATTACGAAAGAATTCATGGAACAGCTTTTGGAGACTTTTAAGAAGCAAGGGAAGCTTCATCGGAAATACGCCATGGTGGTAAGCTTCCAAGTTGTATCTTCTGCATTACTAAACCGATTTATCGTATCATCAACCCTTTTTCAGCTTGTCAAACAATTCAACGACCACATACAGTTACTGCCAAGCCTAGTCGACATTAACGTGCCTGACGTATGTATCCAGTATGCTAAACATTAACCATTATTTAAAGGGTGCAAAATTCACTGTTTGTGGTGATATACATGGGCAATTCTACGATCTGTTGAACATCTTTGAGTTGAACGGATTGCCTTCTACTGACAATCCTTATGTTAGTTTCCATATTTATTTTACCCGTCCGTTAGCTCTTCAACGGCGACTTTGTGGATAGAGGATCGTTCTCCGTGGAATGTATTTTCACTCTTATTGGATTTAAGCTCCTATACCCTGACCACTTTTATATGGCTCGCGGTATGTCGGAATTATAGAATTATGTTTCTTTCCCCTATCTTAGCCATGACGCTTTTAATATGTAAATTAGACTGAAGTGGACGATAAAATTTTATGTTTTTTGTTAGCGATTTGCAATATGCAAAAAATTAAAGAAAAGTCTGGCAATTCTTGGTCCTAGTGCTCTTATTTGGTTCGTACCTATAGACAGGACCGGAATATCCCACCAATGGCATCCATCTTTGCAGGGTAGAAAATATGTCGGTAAAACTTTGTGCAATTTGGGGCTATTCATCAATATGACGCCCTCCATGCTTTTTAGCGACGAACATTTCCCTGCTTATAGGGTTTGCTGAGGGTCTATAAAACGATCCCTGGGGTTGTGGTATCATTTAGCCCTTTCAATAAGTCCTTGACCATTTTATTTCGCTTTCTATATAAATAGGTAACCACGAGTCCGAGAATATGAATCAAATGTACGGCTTCGAGGGTGAAGTAAAGTCGAAATACAATTCGCAAATGGCTGAAGTTTTCACGGAAGTATTCAACTGGCTCCCGTTGGCTCATCTTATAAACGGGCGGATCCTGGTAATTTTTTTGTTTGTGGGCGTAACTAATTATTATAATATAATAACTAATAGAGAAAGCTTCCCTATTATCGTGCGTATATTTAGTGATCTGTTGTGGACGCTTGGAGGCAAACCAAATGCTCTCATTTAATTGTTATACCTATCCAAATAACTTGCTTCTACGGTAAAATAAATGACCCCATTCAACGTGAAGTTGGTTACCCTTTTTAACCGAGACACATTATTCCTCATTTGTCTTTTATAGGCGATGCATGGTGGACTGTTTACATCTGACACGGTTTCGGTTGACGATTTGCGTCAAATATCGCGCAATCGTCAACCACCGGACAGCGGCTTGATGTGTGAACTTCTCTGGTCGGATCCGATGGACGCCCGGGGGCGTGCACCATCGAAACGCGGTGTCGGTTGCCAATTCGGCCCTGATGTCACAGAAGACTTCTGCAGGCGCAACGACATTGACATGGTTATTAGAAGCCACGAGGTTTGCCTGTTTTCCTTATTCCCGGTATTATTTGTTTAAACCAGTTAGCCATTGTCATGCATGATCCATATATATACAGCAAGTGTTTGAAATGTTGAACATTACAAACAAGTTAAACATAGTTCAAATATGTGCCACGTTTTTTTACACTTTTAAAGGTCAAAGACGAGGGGTATGAGGTGACTCACAATGGTCGCTGTGTGACTGTCTTCTCGGCGCCAAATTACTGCGACACTATGCATAATCGTGGTGCCTTCATCACTCTGCGTGGGTCACGTACACCTTGTGGCATGAAACCCGAGTTTATTAGCTTCAAGGAGGTGCCGCATCCCCGGGTTCGGCCGATGGCCTATGCCAACTCACTTCTATCTCTCCTGTCGCAGTAGAATTTTTTTTACCTACGCATCCCAACATATGATGTTGCCATTGTACATATTTCCTTATTGGAAGTTTATATTTTGAGTGGCTGCGCATGTCGTTTTGGATTCGGATTTCAATATTTTGTCCTGTTAACAAATACCTGAAGAAATACTATTATAAATCGATGTATATAGTCGTCTGAATTTGCACGTCTTTAGGTATATCGAATATTTACACGATTTTAGAATACGGGCATTTGAGGAGGCATTCGCCATTTAAAGTTGTTTCTCCAGCACTGCCGTTAAATTGTTTAACCAAATGCTCGAATGTTGAGCAATCGAGCTCGTTGGTGTCGATCCCAGTAGAGTCTACTGAGTAGACCAGTGTTACTCAAACTTTTTCACCGCGACACACTTGGGATATCTGAAAAGTTACGCGACACCTTAAGTAAAAAAAAAGTTTTGTTTACATGCGATGGGTGGGCTTGCTTTCGAGAGCAAATAAGATTCAAACGGGGCTCTAATGTTGACAAACAAACACGCATTTCGTCGTCAAGTCGAAGTAGTCGCGCTCTCTTTTTTGATTTGATTTCAGTCAAAGCTGAAAATCCAAATTC
>JAPUBX010002508.1:0-14253 GCA_028672205.1 Proteocephalus fallax
GAGCCTCAACCCCTACAACGTGCATAAGAGTTATTTTATTTGAACAATTAGGCACATAATACAGTAATTCTTAACATCAAGATTGGTGTTTAATGAATTTCAATAGACTTCTTTATGTAATGCTCAAACATCGCTGCGAATGTGTTAAATACGCAAGATTTATTTTTGTTTGCATTATCTATGAATTCGAAGGAAATGCCCTGTTTCCCAAATAATTGTGCTATAAATAATAAAAATAACTATTTTATTAAAAAAAATTATATTATTACAGAGATTTAGCTTTCATATAGATAATGCTTTGGCAATCAAAATCAAAGCTTGACTGCTGGTGTTTCCCATTGGTTTGAAGGGTTGATAATAGATCTGTTCTTATCCTTACGGACCATCCAAATAAAAGTAGACAGAAAACGACCACTACGTATGTTCGAATCCGAAGGTGTGTCAATTTATCGATTTAAACAAAAGTTAATAAATCAGTACACTACAAGGAACCCTCCTTAGAAATGTAGTAGTGAAACGACGGAATAACTGAACATATATAAGTAGTAAGATGGGTAGGACAATGTACTCTGCGTCCCAAACGAGTTTTCGAAAGAATGGGAATGCGCGTGGGAATGGTTGGGAGACCTTCATGTGGATTGTCCTTAAGTTGACAATGTGCGAAAGGATTGTCCGAGTTTCGTTTACACGTTTTGGGCAGAAATGGTGGTCGCCACCGGGTCACTCGACGGAGAACGGACCGGGGTAAAATTTTCACCCACCTGCGTTTCCTCAACGAAAGCTGGTTTGAGACGATCGACGCTTATCGTGTCCTCTACGCCGTCCATCAGCACTGTAATAAAATTTGCCGTACGTTTCTTGACCTCGAAAAGGCCATCGTAGGGAGGCTGGAGAGGCTGTCTTACACGGCCGCAGCGGACAAAAACAAGGAAGCACTTTTCTAGCGCCGAATCCACATGTGATGGTCGTGGAGCGATGGGGCGCAGATTTGTGGCGAAGAGTCTTATGCGCGTCAAGAAATCCTAACGGCGGGCTCATTGGCAGGGGGAATCGGCGGCGAAAAACCTTCTGGGTAATGTCAACGGTTCTCTGAATACCAGTTTGGCTAGGCTACTTCGCAGGTCAGGTTTGATCGTTGCTCGGATGCTTAGTAGGGTCATTGCAAGATTGTCCACCCAATCGTTTATGTCATCTCTAGGTTTGAGGGCTGCTTTAAGCTGCCGGTGAAAACTCTCAACCATGTCATTAGTGGCTGGATGGTAAGCTGTTGTGCGTTATCTCAAACAACCAAGGAATTTACACATCTCGCTGAACGCTACCGACACAAATTGTTGTCCGAGATCAGTTGTGATATAGCGCGGAGCTCCAAACACGGCAACTCAATTGTTTAGGAACGCGTTGATTACGGTCTCGGAGGTAGCGTCAGGTATTGGCACCGCTAATGGCTATCTTGTAAAAAGGTCCACGCATGTCATCAGGAAACGGCAGCCATTTGAGTTAGGTAAGGGTCCTACTAGATCGAGATGTACGTGGCTGCAGCTAGGATTCGGTAGGTCAAACGAAATCACTGGAGCCTTGTTATGACGGATCACCTTAGAGTGTTGACATGCTATGCATGCTTTGGCCCATGTTCTCACGTCTTTTAAGAGACATTGCCATGTGAAGCGACCAGCAATCAATTTCACTGATGCCTTGGGACTAGGGTAAGCAAGGGAGTGGATTGAGTCGAAGACAATACGTCGAAAAGATGGAGGAACAACAGGTCGGAGATGTGTCTTCGAGGTGTCGCATATAATCGTGATCGCTAGGTTGGGCAACGGAAAAACTTTATAACTAGATAGGCGATTATGAGTATCAACTAGTGTTTTCTGTTGTGCTTGTGCTAAAGCCTCGTAATCGATATGGGGCGTTGTGGTCAAACCATTGATTTGGATACGTGAAAGATCATCAGCGACTGGGTTGTCGACTCCCTTCACGTGCCTGAATTCAATGTTAAATTGTGAAAGGAAATCATGTTTCCGTATTTCTCTCTCCGCGTACTTGAACGATGATTAACGGGAAGCTGAGATAAGTGGCAAATTGTCCGTGAAAACCGTTACAGTTGAAGCCTTAGCCCAATGTCGGAAGTAACGGATGGCTGGATAGACCGTTAATAAGTCTATCTGTCGCCTGAAAGCTTTCGACAAAAGGGCCAGTGTGTTGTTGGTGATCTCCGACCTCTTGATGTAAAACGGCACAAGCAGCAACGGTCGAAGAGATAAGCGAGCGTTAGCGTTCGGGTGAAAAAGCAAGGTACATTTTACCGGCTTCTGTTTCAAAGAATCCACGGCTGAAAGTTGGTTATCTGTCAAGTGTAGTAGTCCGTTGGCTCCACCGGTCAATGCATGCAAGGACAAAGAGATAAAGGCACAATTGGGTATGAAGCGGCGGTAAAAATTAATCATTCCCAGAAACCGAAGAAGCTGGCGGCGAGTCTTGGGGACTGGGAAACTTGAGACGGTGTTTACCTATTCGGGCAGGGGTAAACATTCTTTGGAAGAAATCAGGTGTTCTGAGGTTCTGAACGGATGACGAGCCGAAATAACATTTGCTCTTGTTGATTACTAGGCCGTTGTGATAAAGACGCCGGAAAACCTCTTCTACGTGTGTTTAGTGTTCCCTCTTGTGTCGTGCTGGCGATCAAGATGTCGTAGACATATATGAACACATAATCTAGCCCGCGAAAAATGGAATCAAGGAAACGCTGGAAAGTCTGGGCGGCGTTCCGCAAACCAAAAGGCATTCGTAAGAACTCGAATAACCCAAATAGTGTCCTGATGGCGGTTTTGGGAATGTCGTCTGCTACGGAAATTTGGTGATGGGCGCGCGTGAGGTCGACGGTTGAAAAAATAGTTGTTCCGTGAAGGGAGTAAACGCAATCTTGAATATTGGGAATTGGGTAATTTTTCGTGTTCAGTTACTGTGTTTAAGGCCCAGAAATCACCACAGGGCTTTCATTCCCTTTGAGTCTGTTTCGCTACCATGTGAAAAGGGGAGGACCAGCTGCTGGAGGACGGTCAAATAATTCCTAGAGCCAGCATTTTATCTCACGGGGGCTAGTCTGCGGTAACGGCAAGATTGTGAGGGGGCGTCGGGTGCGTATGAAATGTTCCAAATGGTGTTTACCGGGACCGTCTTGCTTTGGGGGTTTCACCAAGTCGGGGTATCGTAAAAACGAGGGAGCGATAAGGGCACATCGGTTGGTCTGTTGAATGCTTGAGGTGAGACAGTATGGGGCAACATGTGCTACAAGTAACATGTGCATTCGTGCCGGCGTCCACAAGGCATCGTCCTCGGATATAGGGATACAAATTAAATTCATAGAGAAAATCGGCGCCGATTATCGGGGATTGAATATCCGCTACTATAAATGTCCAGGACACGGGTTCCTGAAACCTAGGTTCAGCGAAAGGCGGCGGCATCCATACGTGGGAATTCGAGAACGGTTTACTGCTTGTAAAGAATGCGTTGAGAATGACGTTTGTCGGTCATAGTTAGAAACGGGTATTGCGCTGACATCAGCGCCTGAATCCAGCATAAAACACAGATTATTGCTGGGGTCCCGGATGAAGAGTACGCGGCTTTTCGAGTAAGCGCCAGATGAGTAAGCAGCTATTACTCTCTGGCGATTGCGTTTCCCGATCGTCAGCACGGTTAAAGGCAGTGTCGTGCGTTAGGCCCGAAGTTCGTGTGGTACCAACATAAACCGTCAGCCGCGTCTTTAAGAGAAGGTCGATATCTTCTTCGGAAAGGTGACGAATCTCGTGAATTAGAATCATGGCTCCGTTGGCGGTAACGTCCTTGAAATTCGGCGGGTAGCTTGGTTTCCATTTGGTGGACCAGGCGTTGAATTTCTTCGTGCCGAGATGGGTTTGTGATCTTTTTTCCTCTCTTGGCTTGGTTGTCTTGCGAAAGCGGCGATATATCTTTGTTGCGCGTCGGCTCCAGCTACCCTGTCGGCCATTTCAGGAATCTTCGTTACGGAGAAATCTTCGACAACCGTCCGGATTGCTGGCAGAAGTTTTTTAATGAAAAAGGCATTGATAAAGCGATCATTAATGCCCATGTCACTGCAAACGCCTTGAAGGTGATGCAGTAAAGCAGAAATTTTTTCTATCCCTTATTTCGATAGTGTTTAGGAGGAAATCCACATTTTCCAGATCAGAATTTCGCATCTGACAAAGCATTGCTTCTTTATGCGTTGTATACGGGGTTTCGCCAGTAGTTGTGGTACCGTAGCAGAAGCGGCTGGCCAACTCAGGCGTCAAAGCGCCTACCAAATGATAGAATTTTGTCAGCTTCTTGTTGATGCCAAGACAAGACAATTGTGCTTCGATCACAATTTACCATGCTTTCTTATTCGCAGGGCAGACTAGGGGAGTTTTTATCGACACCGCGGCGATTTGTTTGTTGGATTCTATTTGTTGTGGTTTACCGAAAATTAAACGTGACGAAAAAAAAATTAAAATGCTCGCCAATTAAAGGGTCGATAAAAGATCTGTTCTTATCCTAACGGCTTATCCGAATAAAGGTAGACAGAAAACGACCATATCGTTTGTTCGAATCGGAAAATGTCAATTTATCGATTCAAATAAAGGTTAATCATTCAGTCCACTACAGGTTCAAGGAAATGGGTTTTTAAATAAGCCGAATTATTCAATCACAATTACAAAACATATGAAGGGCCTTCCTGGTTTTGCGAGCCTGGGCTAGACAAAGGAAGGTTCTTTGAACGTGTATTAAGTGACCTGCACCTGAGGCTCGGCAAATCTAAGGCAAAGGATATAGAAAAGGCTTGCGTATCGAATATATAATATTATAACTGCAGGAGTATCAAAAAAGGTTACAAAGTGGAGGTAGTTAATTGTCAGTAATAGAATCCGAATGAGAACTGTGTTCAGAAGGTGCGGTGATAGGTAAGGAGTTAACGGGACTGTCTTTCGAACGAAAGTCTGCAACTCTCACTGTATGGGGTGGCGCCTAGCGTGCGTTTTTAACGGAAGTCCATGGGAAAACCAGCGTCTGTCCTACAAGGTAAAGTTTCACAGTAAAACTAGGGGTGTTACATCACCCCCTTCCAAGATGGGGCACTGTCCTCAGTGCTCGTGGTATGGACGATCTCCTCATGATCGCCTGGGGAAGGTCGGATTCTGATGCGAATAGGGTTGAGTTGGAATCCGCTGTAGCTAGTAGTCCTATGAAAGGCGTTAAGTAATTGTGGGTGACCGTCACAACGGGGGCATGGGGATGTTCAGATGCACGGATAACGTAAAGACCCGTTCGATGCTGTAGGGTTCTGCGCTCCAAGAATGGTGAAACTTCTTAGAAACGCTGAGTGGGGGCACATGTCGGTGTCGGCGAACTTAATCTCTGATTTGAAAGAGAAAAGGCCGGCAGTGTCGATCTTAGCGGGTTTTTTGACAATCGTATGCCGATTCACGGTGTACGCGATTCTGGTTGGGGTTTTTACGGAGGTCTTCTTGTAGTTAAATGATGGCGTCTGGTGGCTTTAAATAAGGAGCGGGCGAGATTCTGATTTCGCGACCGGTAACCATCTTAAAGGGGAAGATTCCGGTATAGGAATGAATGGTTGACCGGTATGCTAGAAGGCTGCGACCTAGGCGAATGTCTCAATCGTGTGGGTGGGATTGTAATTATTTCCAACGCAAAAAGTGAATTAAAGATTATTTTACTGTTTATACTTTTATTTATAGTTGATACAAAATAATTTATTTAAACATTTTTTTGTTATTTTGCAGTGCTATAAAGGATTTATTCAGTCACTTCATTGTTCGCTTAGTTTACCTCTTCTGCACATTGTTTTTTTACCGAATTTATTGTCTCTGTTTCTGTCCTCTTTCGTGTCTTTGCTGGTTATTTCTGCATCTTTAACAACATACGCGTCCGCGTTATCGTAAGCCTCCTTGCTAAAATTTTAGTTGTTTTGGGGCCTCTTGCTGGCTCTATACGTCTTCGTTTTCGTGAAAATCCGACATTCCTCTCAGCCGGCGAAAGCAGGCAAGCAGAAAGTTGGATGCACTCCTCTGTTTGATCGGCCCAAAAATGGAAAATCGGATGAATTAGTTCAAAGATAACGTCGATTGTCGTAGATCAAAAGATTTGCCTTGGCATTATATGTTCGCCAATACAGTAATTCGAAGACGTCGGAGCTCAAAAAATCAAAATGGCACAATGGCCAAAGACTAAGGTCGGAAATAAAAAAATATTTTGTATTAGTCAAACAATATTGAGGGTCATACATTGGCTGAAAACGCCGACAAGGCGAGATTCTAAGCGCCTGCTGCAAGCGAGTCTTGTCTCTTGACACACGTGTGGCGTGTCGTAATCAAAAGTCGGGGCCGGCCAAAAGTCGTCGATATTGTCTTAAATTATCAACGTTAAGGTCACAGCATGCTGTGTTGTGTGCGTTTGAAAATTGGGTGCCAGTAAAATAGAAGCATTTGTTGAACATAAATTAACAAAACTTAAGGTCACTCAAGTTCAACTAGAAGTAAGTGGCAGGTATGCGGTGATCAATATCGGCAAATAAGCCAGAACAAGGCCGACGGAATATTGACACTTATAAGACTGTAAATCGTTTATTTGAATTCCTAAAAAAAACGGTTTAGGCCCGCGGTTTTAAACTTAGCTGTTCATTTACAAAATTGAAAGCGCATTAATTTCTGGGCTGCGAATTCCAGCAAACAGTCTGTAATCCAATGGCAACAACAAAAGCCGCTTTCTTTAAGCTTTGCCAGAATGACGCATGACTGCTTTAATGTAAGATGTAAGCAAATAACACCTCGAGTACGGGAAGAAAATCATTCGAGAAAAGCGAGGCCACGGACAAAGCGGTTTATTCCAGAAAACTACAATTAGCCGCACGTGCATGCCAATAAAAACTATTTTTTCTTCATCCAAATGCTTTCAGCAAATGTGTCATATGTTAGTGTTCTGCCGTCCCCAATGTCCGGAGTCAATATCAAGCTTTAAATTTCTTGGAAAACCACCGGCATTGTGAGATATGTATCTGCGCAAACTGCGATAATAGAGCGATCGGTTTACCTGGTGTTTTAAACACGCTACGATGATCAGCTTCAAAGCTCGTCAAACCTTCAAAATGTCGCGTTCCAATGTGTGCCAGAGAACATGCAAGCAAAAAACCCAAATTGTACACCAAATGGTTAACCTGGTTGCGATGTTGACAGCACGGGACACAGCAATGTCAAGCATTCACACACCTGCGAGAAAGTAGGCATTTGAGGTTTCCAGAAACATATTTCGCTTTATATTGCCTGCCAAACCCGATTACTTTGCGGTAAAAAATTTGGTGATTTATATTGATAGGAGAAAACAATGTTTTCCGGTTCGAAATCTTTTAGTATTAAAAAACGTTTCAATTCTCTAATTGAAAGTTATTGAGAAGTACCTCCTCTTGTAATTCGATCACACGCTTAAAACTTCTGATGACTTTTTTTCATTTTCCTACAAAAAAATTAAAGCATTCTGGACACCATGGCAACGTTTTCGCGCACCCTTTACTTCATTATGGAGCTTGGACTTCATCTGTGTTTTCACCACTATCAGACGCAACCGCATTCTTTCTCAACTATGTGAAAAAGGCGTTGAAGGATGGTTAATAAATTGGCTATAAAACTATTTTCCTGGGCGACGTCAACATGTCAGAGTCAGAAATGAAGCATCACCCTCCAAGCCACATAATTGCGTCTAGCCTTCGGCCCCCTAACGACGTGACACAAACAGAATACGCAGATGACTTTACTTTATGCAATGACTACAACACGAAAAGTAGTTCTCAACCAATCGGGCAGGCAGTCACTGAGGTGCTTGAGTGGTCTTCAGTTGAATCATCAAAATACATCTCCATTCTGTTTTGTTTTGAGCTCAAAATCAAAATTGATTGGCGTTATTTTTAACAGTCAGTTATCATGAAGTGATCACGTTTTAGCCGTCACCTATGTTTCTTAGTTCACCGTTTCAAGCAGGAACTAAAAGACCAATTTCATATCTGGAACTTGTTATACTGTTTTGATTTAATGGTAAAAGTTTAAATCCTCGTGAAATCAATGAAGTTCTAACAATAATTGTTATTAGCATTTTGATTGTCTCCCAATTAACAGTTTTGCACGAAAATTCTTCGGCAAATATTTCCTACGTATCTGTAATTGAAGGGCACTCAAGGTAGGCGTATTGCTTCGATCTGCGATTTTCACATGCTTCGACGGGTTTCTATCCAACTGGGTGTTTTACGCAGAGCATGAATCAAAGTGATAGCAGGAATGAATGCTTGATTCAACGTGCTTTTTCAAATCTTATTGATTACTCTCGTGGTCTCGCGTTAAACAATGTAAATGCTCGAGTGAACTCGTATTGGGAAAAAAGGAGGAGAAGCAATAAGTAGATTTATTCATTAAAAACAATATTTTTGGCCTTTTTTGAAATAATTAAGATACACTTCCACGAGATATTAAAAATGCAACAGCTCTTGCCGTATTAAAACTTTTATCCATGCCTATTTAATTCCCCTTATTCTATATTGTATCTCGGTAATTTGTGCGTGGCACTTCATTATTGCATTCCGCCAGGTAAACTCTGACGAGGCCATACATTTTTCTTTGTAACTGTCGCTGTTGCGAATCCGAAAATTGTAGATTCTATAACAGTGACACATGGTGATGCGTGCGAACGTTCCATTCATGTTTCGTGTTAAATACAATATGAGTTGTTAAACAAATATAATGTATCATCCCGCTTTACTCGTCATGCTGTGAAATATTCAGATAATCTTTTTTTAATTTGAATTCAACAAAATATGCAGAATACGTTCACTTGGATATGACTAGAGACGCGGATTACTTCGATTGCATATCATAGTCAGTTATTTAATGAAGTAAAGAGATTTCCACTTAAGGATAAATAGCGCTATTTCAGATGGCTAAAACAGCAATTCGGGAAACGAACTCCTTGATACAAAATTAATCTGCAGGTCTAATAGATAATTTTGACGGGATTGTGTAAATGTTAATGATAAGATTACAATCGATTAAGCCATACGCGTGCATTTCCTTCGGCGAACGCAATTCGGAGAGAGACGCTCGGTTTTTTAGTTAAGATACGAAAATAAGCAGCTTTATATTATTTCTTTTCCATGTTTCTGCGAGCAAAATTTACTTAACTTGACATATTTAAATTAATCGTCAGGCAGTTAATAAAATGATAAGCGGATAAATTGAAAAAAAAAATCATTGTTCTCAACCAGTGTTAATAGTGCGTTCAAAAACTATCACGCTTAAACAATGAAATTACCTTCAAGTATTATTGATGGCTTCGTCAAATCTTTCGTCGCTGCTTCTTTTTTTATTAAACAGGGTCCCATGACTGCACGAGACCCGTTAATTGTGGTCGGCGACGCTTTTTAAAATTTAATATCGTCGTCTTGGACAGCAATTTCCTAATTTTTGCAAAAAAATCTCTACTGACGAAGTTATCATCATAAAAATGGTATTTGGTTGATAAAGACCAGAAACACGTTCATTGGAACAATATGATTAATAAAATAGCAATTTTTAATGTAGTCGCTTTTAATAAAATAATTTAAGACTACGTTGTTGAATGCTTATACGTCGCTGGGATTGCGTGAAATATGTATTCCGCATGATTTCGAAGGCAATAATATCGTTCCAACATTATTCTGTGATAAATAATAAAGGAAATTATTTTATTACACTTTTGCTATTGATAAAAGAGTAATGGCCTCCAAATAGAATTCGCTTTGGAATCAAAAGTTCTCTTAATGCACGGAGAATGGATTCTATTTTGTGCGTTCTACTCACTTGACAGTCTACCAACCCGCGTAAAACGAAATAGGAACACATACAATGCCACAATACTACGCGCAACCATATGCCTCGGTTCAAAGTTTATTATTTGCTCATTGATACTAACCTTATTCTTCATCTAGGTTTATCCAGCCAATGTATTTGGGGTTACTTCGTTAAACTACCGTTTACACTATCCGATTTTGTGTGGATTAACTGTTCAGAACATCGCGCCCTGACGACCTTTGGATAATATACACAAATTGACTGTTAGGATAAGCGAACACGTAAGGAGTTAAAAGGACTTCATTCACTCTAATTGGACAGGGAGTAACGAGAGTTAAGCAATATGGTCGTTGTGTAAGGACAGGGATACTGGGTAGCGACTCTGGTTCTTCAGCCGGGGTTACGAAAGACGACATCTGACCCTGCTTCAGCATCGATGCGAGAAGCTTCTCGAGTAACGTCTGGTCCGCCTTCGTCCTGTTCCGACGGTCCCGCTCACGTCTTCTTGCGTCCATTACAATAATCTCCTTTACCTGGACCTACCACTTGGTGATAGCGGTGGGATTTGGGGCAAATGTACTTAGGGAACGGGGTCGTGGGGTTGCCACATGGGAATCACGAGTCTGCTCATGCTCGTCAACGGGGATATTCTGAGAACGTTGGTTGTTCTGCGTCATGGCTTGCATTTCTCTGAGAACCTTCTCCAACTGGCCTTCTATCCCGCGCTTCTACTCGTTGGTGTCCGTTTTTTCGTCTTCTTCGGCGCCCTCGTGCGAAGATACCGGTCGACTGTTCGTCGTCGATGTCTTCGTAGTGGATCAAATTATGGTTCGTTGTCTCGAGATATTCGCATCCATCCGGTTTTTATACACCTTAATAGAATATACAACACGAGAGACGAACCGCGTGTCGTTCCACGTTCCAAAACAGTCCCCCCTTATAAACGACAATATTGACTCGTTAAAACAAAACGCTTAATCGAAACGAGAATTACCAAAGCTATATTATAGTTTGTAAAAGGTTATTAAGAACCTTATTTATTATTAATTAAAGTGTTTAGACTCTACATTGACGGGCACTTATCGATCCTATCTACCAAGGCGACTCCTAGACCTTGATGCACTTAATGATAGTTTTATTCCTAACAGTGTCTGGCGTGGGATCTTTAATCCCAGTACTGTTCTACTTGCCCGCGATTGTCACTCAACTCGTCAATTAATCGCAACAAGAATACTCTTTTCCTTCGAAACCGGTAGATTTCGGTTTAACACCTATTCCGAAACCAGCCAATTGGTCCACAGAAACTATTAATCATATGCGTATCGCCAACTCCTCTGAGTGGTTGAAAGTTTTTCGCAAGCAACTCATCTCTCGATTTGTTGATAAATACCTCCAATTTTCTTATAAATCAGATGGAAGCACCGATGACGCCATTATTACGTTCTCGCAATCCTCAACTGTCTACGTGATGCTTGTGCGATCGCCGGCGAAGGCGCATATTTTTTACTAAACCTCGGCTTTTAACGCAATTTCACTGTTCCGCATCCTATCTCAATTGTGTGAAATTTACGTAGAAGTAAAAAGCGGTTCAATATTGTTTTGCTGCAAGTCGCAATGATATCTTCAATTATTTTGAACTATTATGCGTCTATTTGTCAGTCATCCTTTGGCGTAACAATCATCAAATACGTTGACAAGCTAACTGTATGCCTTGCTGGTGTCACTGAGGAACTCAGAAAAAGTTATAGAACCATGAAAATGCATCTTCATTTAGTTTTTCCTGAGAGCGGTTTTGTGACACTACGGCAATCACTCCACTCCATCATTTGCCTCAAGCTCAAAATCAAAATGCATCAGCTTTATTTTTCTTTGAGTCGTCCTGGGAATGCTGTTGCCCTTGTTTCTTAGTTTCCCGGTCCAGAAGACTTCGGGTTAGCTAAGAACGTACTTTAAACCCCTTGCCTTTATTGTTAATTTTTCCTGATCTCAAATATTGTGACGCTTTAACTCCCTATGGGTATTTTTTAATGTACTAGTTTTTCAGTTGCCTAAATGCGCTCTTCACCCAAAAGACCATCCAGTCTTTTTTGTATATTAGATCACTTTTGACATTCTGTTTATCCAGGTTTATTAATATATGAATTCATTCGACCAATGCCGCAAAGATTCATTTTTTATTGGAATTTGGCAATTACTCTCATCCGACTGAAGTATACTGGCCTACAGAAAGCTAGACGTTTTACAGGGGGTTGTCGTGAAAACGAGTGTCTGTCTCAGGCAGCCATAAGGCTTATACATCCCGTAAACTTCATAAATTGTTATTCGAAAAGATATATAATCAGTGCAGATTCGTGATATTGGATAGTAAAGGAGCTTTGGGTGCTACATAACGTTCGTATGTTGCACACGCTTAATTGATACTTATAAGAATAGATCTTTACAAATTGAAGATGGCATAGAAAAGAGCCCTGGTATAAAGAGTGGAGTTCAGTACAGCGCGAAAGTCCCCCGTCGATTCACGTGGTGGATTGAGTGAGTATAACGTTAGAGTCTTGTCGACTTGAGAAAAGGAAGGGTGCGGATTTGTAAGCGAAACAGTAGTTACTGGACCTGGCACTAGGTTGACCAAACGGGAGTTCGGCATTTACGTAGCTACCACTATGTGCAGCTAAGATTAGACGAATACATTGCTAATTGCAACCTTTGGAAAAAGAAGATGTTCCTAAAGTGTGACACAAACCTGAGGCATTCATTGACTTCTTCTGGTCCTGAGACTCGAGTCGGCACCGCCTTCCGAAAAAGTTAAGTTTAAAATGAACAATTTTTCATATGTAAAGACAAGTGTGTTTCTTCCCAATTATTTTCTTATGCAGGCAGACAATACGTTCGTTATTGGGGTCGTCGAATTCGAAAATGGTATACAACAAACGCTCTATCGCAACGAAGTCACGGCTTTTAACGGACTGCTTGCACGAGAAAAGCGAAAAATCACCAAATAATTACGGTTCGCTGAATACGTTGAAGGGTCGTCCTCCGGAGACGAAATCGAGGGCGGAGTGGTTTAGATTTAGGTGGGAGGTGGCGCCCCGGACACATTGATAGGGAATAATACAAATAACAATTAAATAAGCAAGTAACAAAATGTTAATTTAGCAATTCTATATAATGCATGCTTTCCACTAGAGGACCAGTCAACTTCGTCAACGTCGACGTCAATGGCAGCCATTAACATTCCATGACAAAAAAGGACACATTTAATTTTTATGGCTTGCTTTGGCTTAACAGCATTATTTTACCTCCATTGTTTTTTTTTAAATAATCACATTTTCGCGATGCCCTCTTTTAACGACGCAATTTGCTAACGGCAATTCACGAACTTCTTACCTCTCTTATTAACCCCCACGACGAAAATACCCTCCAATTCATTTTTGTCATTCGCAATCTAAATATATTCCTTAGAAGACGTTATCCTTTTAAGAAAAACCATAAAGGTTGTCAAGACATTAGGGTGACAGGAATAATTGACTACGCGGCTCTAGGGTGAAAACATATTTGTTGTATGATAATCACTCGTATTATTTTAGTACAGATCTTTTGCGACAAATTGCACCATCAAAATCGCCGGCTAAACCCATTGTTAAACAGAGAATTTCGGCTTTTTTGGTAGTCTGCAATGTATTTTTAACAAACTTTGTCGTTCTGGACATTCCCTGGTCAAGATACCGCATATCTGTTGTGGTGGCCGGTTTGGAAACAAATGTGTTGCCGTAGTGGGGACCATTGAAATTGTTAAATGATAAAACGGGTATTGTTTTTTTACAATTTGATTGGGATTTCGACATCTTCAGTGCGGATTGCGTCTGCGCAAATCACCGTACATGGATGAAAATTATTTGTATAACATCGCTGCTACGATAAAATGACTTGTATCGGACGACACGAAAGTTTTACCGACTTATCCGCTACACAATTAAGCAAATTTTCGCTTCATTTGCTTCGCCGTATCATGTTCAGCCGACAGACTGTCTTTCTCGATGCCTTTCACAATATGCCCCTGCCGACTGCAATACCGTTGACTGAAACGTAAACATTATGCCTCCAAGTCCCTGGTTTCTCTTCGTCCGTCGACAAGAGTCTAGACTCTAGAGTGATCTCGACCACTTTGTCGAAAAACACCACGTATTTTAGTTTGTGGTCGGTGAGCTTCGTCGACGATTCGGCTAGTGAACGCGATTTCTATTACGGTAAAACGTGGTTCATTATCAGTCGTCGGTCATCATTGAACATCCTTAGGGAATGTAGGTGGCAAAGGATATAAGCGGGGAGCGCTTAAAGGTAACATTTCCCAAAGCATTCGATATGTAAAATA
>JAPUBX010002509.1:0-14795 GCA_028672205.1 Proteocephalus fallax
TCAAAGGGACGGTGTTTAAAGCTCGAACGTAGAAACTGAATAGGCCCGAACGGAATCTTAAGAAACGGCAAGGCGAATTCACGCAGCACTGATGACTTCAATTTAAGTGTGTAGGCTTATCCTAGTCCGGCTAATTTGGACTATATCAAAATTGACTTGACACAAAGAAAATACAGCCGCATAAAACAAAAACATACACAACATATCGCGTTAAATGTAACGATAAAGAACCCAAGAATTACTAACTGCTTCAGCCTTATCATAAGGCTGGCTTATTTTACATACAGTAACTAGGGTGATGCCAAGTCGTTTACAGGCGTATGTTTGTGTTCTGCGCTCTCTCGTGCTGGTATCGTATTCAAGTCGCAGGGCTCTTCAAACCTAATGAAGCACATTCATATGTTTACCTGAATCATATAAAAACATTTTTCTTCCAACGTTTTAAACAGCTACCCAGTTATCTTATTAAAACAATGCTAATAAACGCATTATTTGTATGTGCCAAATAATATCGCATTAGTTAAAATGTAAGTAGTATCATTCTTCTTATAAGAGGCGATCTTGATCCCACACGAGTACTTCGATGTTGGCCCTGCCTCCTAGGGCGAATGCGACACAATGCACATAACGGTTGTAAGGCGGCCCGCTATTGTATAGACAGAAGCCAGATTTTTCGCCGGGAACCTTGTGAAGTCGTATTCCGGAGTTTGGTAGGCGATTTTCTTAGACGAAGGTTACGTCGATTCGATTGTCGTAGAACAAACAGGTTGTGATACATTGGCTGCAGGTGCCCAAAAGCGTCTTTTTATTCTAGCAACCGACGTGCAGTTTGGTGTGGCGGTAGACAACAGGTGCTTTGCGGGGTTCCAGCCAACTGGTTGGTCACCATGGCCGCTGGTGAGCTCGAAGAGTGTTGCTTCACCGTTACGCATTAGCATGAGTCGAACTTTAAATACGACGTTACTTGAGAGTTTGGTATATTTGACGTACCCAACACGACAGAATCTATGGATTCGTAATTTCAATGACGGAAGTCTTGAGTAATTTGCGCACAGCTATGTATAACTCGTGCGCAGTCTAAATAAATAAAATATTCTTACTTTAAGAAAGGGGTTTTACGTCCCAAACAACAAAAATGTTTTAATATATGAGTCGTCGGGCACACCTATATAAATTGATTTCTCCAGTTTACATCAAATGTCAACTTGACACTCGGTAGAGCAAATTACTTTCTTTTCTGAATTATATACAAGCATGAGTCTAAACTAGTTCAAAACAGCTTTATTATTATCAGAATTTAAATAACTATCATTACTATTAATAACTTATTATTTGGTTGTGCGAAATAATGCCACAATAGTAAGCATTTATGTAGAGTAATTACTGACGTTTCCGGGTAAGAAGTAAAAATATGAATTATTTTATTGTTTTGAAATTAAAATATCCAAATCTGCTTACCATTCGGCAATGCCTTACGCTCGAATGAAAATATGTTATGTTTATCGTTGATTGTTACGAACGTAGCATAATATAAAGTGAGACGAAAACCTACGCAATGTTTGCCCGATTTACTTAGGTTCTGCAAATTAACGATCACTATCGTGGATACAGCTTCAATATCTCGAATTTCTTTTGTATCTACTCAGTGCTGTGTACCAACTGGAAACGGCATAACAGCAATTAACTGAGTTTTATTCCTTAAGAGCTCCTACAAATCTTACTCACGTGCAAATGACATTTCGTGCTACGTTTGACATATAATATAACTCCTTTGTAATCGATGCGCAATTTCGGTGATTGCTAACTCCAAAGAAAGGATTTCCTTACTTTAAGAAAGGGGCTTTAGGTCCCCGACAAAAAATAGATTTGTTTGTTTGAAATTATTGTCTCCAATTGTATATTTAATTCTCACATTCACATCAACTGTCAACTTGACACTTCGTAGAGCAAATTACTTTTTTATCTAAATTATATAAAAAAACATTAGTATTCGCTAGTTTAAATTAGCTTTTTAATAATCAGAATTTAAATAACTATTATCAACTTATTATCAGTTGTGCGAAACTAATACACACAATATTAAGCATATAAGTAGTATGATTACTGATGATCACACGAACGATTTCGATCGAATGTTGTTCTGCTGTCTTGTGATTGCTAAAGCGCTTAACTGTTTAGTCAACGTTTTCGTATTTCTCCTTCTTAATTATCCGCTTTTGGTTCATTGTAATTAGTCTAGGAATGTAATATCATGTTTTAATCCCTTATTAATTTGTTACACGTGCAATATTTGTTTATGGTTCACTGCAGAGCCCGAACACTTGAAGATACCCTGCGCGCATGACAAAAACAACGACCAGAGGTTGCTCTTCAAACCGGCACCCCATGAACCCAATATATATCCGATTTGTCTTGTATATGTCCGCATGCGCGCATTGCTCAAACCGTATAAAAAGCTTCGTTCATTCCTGCATGATTCTCAGTTATAAAAATTTGCGACACTTAAATAACTTTTCGGGTTTTCAAAATATTTCTATGGTTCATTAATCAATGTCCGATTTTACACGCTACAGTATTCCAGTAGTTAGAGAGAACCATTTATTTGTTATTTATGGTATTGTGAATATATTATTTGAAATGATACGGTATTCACGGCTCGAGTTGTAGAATGCTGTAACGCTTTTATGCCGAACTTGCAAAACTTGGAAGGGGACTTAAAAGCTTGTTTTATGATTGTCATCCAGCTCGTCAATTATGAATGGGTGAAGTTGTCTTACAACGACTTTCACGCTTACTTAACGAAATTATTATTTTTGTCCATTAATTATATTCCACATTATCATTGAATTCAGATTTTGTGTTTACGCTGAGGTGTTAATGTAAACAGGATAAGGAAGCATGAAAAGGGCTTTCGAATGATCCAATGAGAACGTTTACAGAAGATTTTGAATTGATAATTAATCCGTTCATGTGCAATGTAGAAATTCGGTTGCTCTGTGAAGTAAAGAGAAATACATCGATTTGATAGAGCATCAGAACGTCTTCAACATCGACTGAAATATATATACAATTGAAAAATTGTTCAGCTTAATCACTTGAGATAACCATTAAGTGTCGCTATAAATCGAAATCGACATATCTATATTGCCATAACATTATTTATAGCGGTTATGGTTATCAAAGATCTGTTACAAAATCCTGGGTCAAGGGAATTTGGTCAAACAATATTTTTAATGTGTGCCACAGATTCCTCGATCCATTTAGAAGTATAGCACGTTCGATAGCTCATAAAAACTCTCTAGATGCCGCAGTAACATTCAGCAATTAATTTTCGGGATAAGAAAGTGCTGTGTGACCAGACTGGTTACGGCGTCCGCCTTGACGCTTCTTAGCTCTGTTTTCCGTTGTCAGCGCCAACCAGAACATTGCCGAACAACCACAGCCGACGTCGTTGTATTACTATTGCCAGCTTCCCCATTTTTGCACATTTCCGCTTTATTCCGCTATTGTGGGCGCACGATTGTTCACTTGTAATTGTTAGAGGCCTATTTTTAAACGTTTGTTTAATAATTATTTGCTTTCATTTATTGAATTAGCTAAGGAATGCTATTTTTATGCTTTTGGGAAAACGGCTGAATACGTTTTCATACATGTTAAACCACGACACATAAAATCCCTTTACTGGCGTGCAAACCGGCGTTAGAAAAACAATTTAATTTGTAGTCCAGTGATTTTTGTATGCTCCTAAGCCCATGGCCTTGGGAACGCAAACGTATTTTACAAGGATATCGCGGGGTATCTAATAGACGCTCGACATAAACAAAGTCCGCTGGGTATTTCGTCTACCGAACCAAACACCACAGCGATAAGTCAGAATTCCTCGACTGATAAAGCATCAAAACGTTAGATTTTAAATCTCGGATAAGACTATAATAGTTAATGCATTTTATAAGCCATTCGAAAAATTATAACGTGCATAAATTTACAATTGGATACGCGGATTATGCGGATTGCAAGTATTTTTTTATTATGTATCACTTTAATTACTCATAAAAACTAAATCTAAAGAAGGAAACCACCAGTGTGAGGCATTCTTTTATGATAGAAAGAGGGTGTCAATGACCTCTTGATGAACCGGAAGACATTCCTTGTCGCCGTAGACGACGACCATCCTGTGTAATGTGTGGATAGACTTTGAATTGTCACGTTTTTTGACCTCAACAATTATTATTCATATTTAGTTAGCGTCCTTTTTGCGCAAAATTCAACAACAGACTACGAATTAAATTCTTTTAAATATGCCGATATTCTGAATTGTTCAAACGATGATGTTTTCCTCAAAAAAATATGTGATTAATTTAATATCTCTAGATTGCGTTTGGCAATGACCGTCAGTATATTTAAGACAAGCAGCAGCGCCGTACTTCACAAAGATTACTGACTTTGGGTAAACTCTTCGTGAAAAATTCCCTAACCATCCTAACCATTTTCTGTCAACATTCTGTCGTGTCACAATCAAATCGAATTGTCTCATGGAACGCAATCTCTCAGAGGGAATTCCTAAGGTCAAATTTCAAGAACTTTAACGACGTCTTATACCACTACTTCGGGTTCATACGGTTATCGCTCCACGGGATATAACCTTAATGAATTTGTTAAAACAGAGCCTAGGTTGCGACGTTCGAGTGCGATGATCTCCGTTAAAAATTTGGCTCAAAACGCGTAGTCGATGACTATCCTCGTTCTTATTTATTGAGTATGCTTAAGACATGAAGGTCGCAATTGATATGTGCCGGGGACGGTGAAACGCATGATTAATGACAGCCTTTGATGAAATCTATAATTTGCACTGACCTCGCACCGCTGGTTCATGGAATACCTTGTATAAAAAGCGAAACATCGTGTTGCCGGCAGACTGACAAACACGTCTTAATTAAGAAGAATTTGGTAAGTTAAAAACGAAGAAATCGCGTGGGAACCGCGACCTCTTTCCTATAGTCACCATTATTGCCTTATCCAAGATAAACAATCTTAATATGTGAAGCTCCACTAGAGAAATATTCTGACCTCAGAAAGATTAGTCCTACGTTCGCGGATTTGTATCGGTAAATTTAGAACTTAACCGACGTCAAACGTAGCCATAATGACAAGATGCATTTAATGGAAAGAATGTGGGCTTTATAAAGTGCGTAAATGGTGACGTTTTATATGCTTTGAGGTAACAGCGGAATTGGTATATATGGCGGGAAACCTAAGACACTGGTCCATGAGCAAAGAACTTGAGAATATTGCTCGTGTTTTGGCGACTGTCGATTACGGCGGCTGTGCTCTGTGTTATCCAGTGTCAAGCATCCTGGTTTGATAGGGAATGTGTGTTTCTACTGTGTAGATGAATCGGAAAACAGACGTCGCGACACTTGAAGACAACGATACGCTGTAATTCGTATATTGACACACGTAAGCGTCACTCCGTTTGTACCTGCGCGATTTCTTGGTAAAACACCGATGTGATTCAAGAATCAGGAACTTTAAACCATAAATAAATATTCCAGCTGTAAAATATAAACAACGGTTTTACAAATTGAAATTACATTCCAAAACTAATTACAATGAACGAAAAGTCGATTATTGTAAGAAAACGTTGACTAAACAGTTGGGCGATTTAGCAATCACAAGACAGCAGGGAAGAATTCGATCGGAATCGTTCGTGTGATAATCAGTAGTTATACTACTTTTTGTCAACTATTGTAGTATTATTTTGCACAACCAATTAATAAGTTATTAATGCATATTTAAATTTAGATTATTAGAAAGCTGTTAAAAACTTGTTAAGACTAATGTTTTTATAGGAGCCAGATAAAAATAGTAAGTTTGTCTACCGAGTGTCAAGTGGGCATTGGAGTTTTGTTAAAATAAAACAAATTATCCATCGTGAAATGGGGTTTAGTTACCTACATGATTTTTGAATGGGGAACAAGACCCCAATCTAAAAGATAAACCCGTAAGTTGGCAGTGCGTATCGTACAGAAATCGAAGATAGCTATAGTGTAGTTTCTTATCGACGTCGGAATCCGCGAATACTTTAAAGTCGGTTGTGGCAACGACTTCTCTTAAAGGCTGTTTACTGAAATACTTAGGCAACGTTCTGCGCGCCCAGAGACAGAGCTTACAAAACTCTGTCTTCCGCCGTCACTAAAATGTAAAGTCTGCGCTGCCGGGTCAGTGGAAACGCTTAAACATAGATCAGTGGGTTCAATTTCGACGGCGAAGTTCTATTGTACATTGCTGGTTGTCCTTGACCGAACTTGCCAACGTAACCGAACCCTCAAGAAACTTTCCAAAGCGAAACATCAAGCAACTTGTTATATCATAGAAGACCGACCGGAATGGATGAAGTAGCATTGACAGTAAGGTGTACAGCAGACAGGAAATAAATTGCGATGAAACCACTACTTGTTATAGCAAATCGAAGTCGTGTACGCAAAAAGTTGCCCAAGTTGCGAAACACAACTTATATTGTGAGTTACGGGAGACGGTGTCTCGTAACATCTTTATCATAGAGAGGACTGAAAAACCCTCATTGGCCTCTCTGGCGAGCTTAATAGACACATTGTTAGAGAATCCGGAAAAGGACAGCTCTATTGCTTCGCAGAATACAACAACCTCGTAGATTAAAACCCGCGTGTTCAGCAACCCCAAAACGTTTAAACGTAACCGCACGGCAATAATGAGCTCGACCTTTGGATGAGAAAGACTAATTGAACGTTATGATAAACAACAATATAATACATTTTGAAAAACACTACGATATATTTTCGTGCCGAAGATGTTAATGCTCAAGCATCTTACTGGAATGAACATACAATTTAAAGACGATAAAATTATACCTGCGAGAGCCCAATAAGCCCATTTCGACATAGTACATACGGTAGCAACGGGGAATCCAAGTCGTTTTCTTAACTTAAATACAAGGGCGCGTTGAGCGCCATACAATTATTGCTATGACTGATTGGTTTTTGTTTACGGTGAGTTGCTGATATGAAAGCATGGTAAACGGTCATCGAAGCACAATTCTCTGGTCTGGGCATCACCAAGGAGCTGACCAAATCTTATAATTTGGTAGGCGCTTTGGTCAGCCGCTTCTCCCACGCGACCCCAACTACTGGCGAAACTCCGTATACAAACCTCAAAAAGCGATTCTTTGTCAGATGCGAAATTCCGATTTGATTTTCTTCTGAACAAGTGGAAATAGGTGATCGGAAACCTTCCGCTTTACTGTATCACCTTCAAAACATTTGCAGTGACATGGGCCTTAATGATCGCTCCATAAAGGCTTTCTTCATTAAAAATCTTCCGCCAGCAATCTGGACGGTTGTCGCGCTAGCAAAAGACGTTCCCTTTACACAGCTTGCCAAAATTGCCGACAGAGTAGCTGAAGCGGACGCTCAACGACGATATATAGCCGCCTTCGCAAGACAGCCAAGTCAAGAGAGGAAGGACATTAAAAACCCAGAGTGGCACGAAAAAATGCAACGCCTGGTTCACCAAATTGAAACCAAGCTACGCGCTGAATTTAAAAACCGTAACTGCAATCGCAGCCCCAGTTCAAATTCGCGAAATTCGTCACCTTTTTCTCAGAAGTATTCGCCCTCCTCTAAAAGATGCAGAGGATGGTTTATGCTGGTATCACACTAACGTCGGGCCTAACGCACGAAACTGTCGTTCTCCGTGCCGGCGCTCGGGAAACGCCGTCGCCAGAGAGTAATAGCGGCCGACTCATCCGGCGCTCCCTCAACAAGCCATATACTCTTCATTCGGAACCCCAGCAATGATCTTTTTTCATGTTGGATTCAAGCACTGAAGTTAGAGCTATACCCTTATCTTACTCTGACAGACAGACCTAATTCCCAATGCATTTTCTTACAAGCAATCAACCGTTCTCGAATTCCCACGTATGAAAGCCGCCGCCTTTCCGTTAACCTAGGTTTCAAGCACCCGCTGTCCTGGACATTTTAAGCGGCGGATATTCCGTCACCAATAATCGGCGCTGATTTTCTCCACGCATTTAATTTGTATCCAGCAATCCGAAGACGAATGCACCTGTTACTAGTCGCACCTGTGCCCCATACTGTCTCACCTCAACCATTTAACAGACAAACTGATGTGCCCCTATCGATCCCTCCTTTTACGATACCCCGATTTGGTAAATACACCAAAGCACGATGTTCCCGTTCAACTTTTCATGCGCAATCGAGTTCCCTCACTGTCTTGCCATTACCGCAGATTAGCCCCCGAGATAAGACGAATCGCCGAAAAGGAATTCGATAAAATGCTGGCTCTAGGCATTATAAGACCGTCCTCCAGCAGCTGGTACTTTCCTCTACACATGGTCGCGAAAGAGACTCAAGATGATTGGAGGCCTTGTGGTGATTTCCAATTGCCCATATCCAAGATTGCGTTGCCTCCTTTCACGGAAAAACTATTTTTTCAACCGTCGACCTCACGCGCGCCTATCACCAAATTCCCGTCGCAGCAGAAGATATTCCCAAAGCCGCCATTAAGACACCGTTTAGGTTATTCGAGTTCTTGCGAATGCTTTTTGGTTTGCGGAACGCCGCCCAGACCTTCCAGCGTTTCCTCGATTCCGTTTTTCGCGGGCTAGATTATGTATTCGCATATGTCTTCGATATTTTGATCGGCAGCACGACAAAGATGGAACACCTAACACACGTAGAAGAGGTTTTTCGGCGTCTTTATCACAACGGCCTAGTAATCTACGAGAGCAAATATTGGTTCGGCTCGTCATCGGTTCAGTACCTCGGACACTTGATTTCTTCCAAGGATGTTTACCCCTGCCCGAAAAGGTGAAGGCCGTATCAAGTTTCCTAGTCTCCAAGACTCGCCGCCAGCTTCGTCGGTTTCTGGGAATGATTTATTTTTACCGCCGCTTCATACTCAATTGTGCCTCCATCTCTTTGCCCTTACATGCATTGACCAGTGGAGCCAACGGACATTTAAACTTGACAGATGATCAACTGTCAGCCGTGGATATTTTGAAACAGAAGCTGGCAAAATCTACCTTGCTTTTTCACCCGAACGCTAACGCTCGCTTATCTCTTATGGTAGACGCGTCGACCGTAGCTGCTGGTGCCGTTTTACATCGAGAGTTCGGGGATCACCAACAACCACTGGCCTTTTTCTCGAAAGCTTTCTCGGCGACGGAGAGACGCTATAGTACTTTCGGGCGCGAATTATTAGCTGTCTACGCAGCCATACGCCACTTCAGACATTGGGCTAAGGCTTCGACTGTAACGGTTTTCCCGGACCATTTACCAGTTATTTCAGCTTCCAGTTCATCATCTGCCAAGTACGCGGAGAGAGAAGTACGGCAACTAGATTTCCTGTCGCAATTTAACATTGAATTTAGGCACGTGAAGGGAGTCGACAACCCAGTCGCTGATGCTCTTTCGCGTATCACAATCAATGGTTTGACCACAACGCCCCATATCGACTACGAGGCTTTAGCGCAAGCACAACAAGAAACACGAGTTGGTTCTCATAATCGCCCATCCACTTATAAAGTTTTCCCGTTGCCCAACCCAGCGATCACGATTATATGTGACACCTCGAAGACACATCCCCGACCTGTTGTTCCTCCATCTTTTCGACGTATTGTCTTCGATGCAATCCACTCCCTCGCTCACCCTGGTCCCAAGGCATCAGTTGATTGCTGGTCGCTTCACATGGCAAGGTCTCTCGAAGGACGTGAAAACATGAGCCAAAGCATGCATCGCATGTCGACGCTTCAAGGTGATCCGTCATAACAAGGCTCCAGTCAGTTCGTTTGACCTACCGGATGCTCGCTTCAGCCACGTACACTTAGATCTTGTAGGACCCTTACCTGACTCAAAGGGGTGCCGTTTCCTGTTGACATGCGCAGACCGTTTCACAAGATGGCCATTAGCGGTGCCAATACCGTAATCAACGCCCTCCTAAACAATTGGGTTGCTTTGTTTGGAGCTCCGCGCTTTATCACAACTGATCGCGGACAACAATTTGAGTCCGTCGCCTTCCGCAAGATGTGCGAATTCCTTGGTTGTCTGAGATTACGCACGACAGCTTACTATCCAGCCACTAATGGCATGGTCGAGAGGTTTCACCGGTAGCTTAAAGCAGCCCTCAAAGCTAGAGATGACAGAAACGATTGGGTGGACAATCTTGCAATGACCCTACTAAGCATCCGAGCGACGATCAAACCTGATCTGCGAAGTAGCCCAGCCGAACTGGTATTCAGGACAACGTTAAGATTACCTGGAGCGTTTTTCGCTTCCGATTCCCCCGCCAATGAGCACGCCGTTAGCGATTTCTTGACACGCATAAGACTTTTCGCCAGAAATCTGCACCTACACAACCTTCACATTTGGATCCGGCGCTAGAGAAGTGCTCCCATGTTTTTGACCGTTGCGACCGTGTAAGATAGCCTCTACAGCCTCCCTAAGATGGCCCTTTTGAGGTCAGGAAACGTACGGCCAAAGTGTTTACAGTGCTGATGAACGGCGTTGAGGACACGATCAGCCTCGATCGTCTCAAAGCAGCTTTCGTGGAGGAAACGCCGGTGGGTGAAAATTTTACACCTGTTCGTGCTCCGTCGAGTGACCCGGTGGCGACCACCATTTTGGACCCAACATGTAAACGAAACTCGGACAATCCTTTTCCACATCACCAACTCAAGTATAACCCACATCTCTGTTTCACAACCATCCCAACGCGCATCCCCATTCCTTCGACAACTCGTTGGTGACGCCGAGTACATTTACCTAACCAACTTTTCCACGCATATCTGTTAGGCCATTCCGTCGTTTCACGACTACATTTCTAAGGAGGGTGCTTATTAATTAACGTTTGTTTAAAACAATTAATTGACACACCTTCCGATTCGAACCCACGAAGTGGTCGTTTTGCTTTCTTATGCGGTGGGCCCGTTAGGATAAGAACATATCTATTATCAACCCTTCATTCTCTTTTATTAATGAGCACATCTGGAACAAATAGACACAACTATTCGATGCAAGTTGATTCTGTTGGCATCTACATACAAAGATTTTTTAGCCTTGGCACCGAATGAGACCACCAAAACCCATTTAATTCTGGCAGGAAATATTCAACTCGAAATTTTAGAAATTTCATGCCTATTCGATCTGCCCCGTGTTTATAAATATTGCATTCATGCGGGGATTCAACTTTAAAAAAGTGAGTCATATTTTTCTTAAATAAAAGTCGCTTCGGATCCAGGATTGAAGCATTTTATTTGTATTTAATATGTATTTAACTCTTAGAATTATGTTTCAACCTTTTAACAAGACAGTGTTCTAGTATCAAAAAAAGGTTAACTGTTTCACGGATCGTTTTATGTTATTCATATAACTTGCCGCATTTAAACCCGAAGAGAAATTTTAATCTGATTCTAAAGTCTTTGGAGTAAATAGTTTCCATACTGTTTGTTTATTATTTATATTTTTTTATAATTTTTTTGTATAAAATATTCGAGATGTGCTCCGCTATTCCACACATACACAGAGTAATTAAATATTTTCTCAAAAAACGACGAATTTATTATGCGGATTAACTAGGCGAGTGACCTTTACTTATTAAGGCATGTTGGTAGACGCATCAGGTAAGAACACTTACGAATGTTAGTGGAATAAAACACGTCATAGATAAAGTTGGACATTATGGTTACCGCTAAAAGTTTCCAAGCTAAGATGAATCATTTCTGTACAAAATTGTATGTAAACAAAAATCAACTTTTTTTCGTCAATAAGCAATGCAATTAATGTTATATCACAAGATTAACTCTTAGTACATGATTCTGCATTTCGGTATTCCGTGTTGTAGGTTTTTGCTGGATTTGACAAAGTATACTATGTGAAATCAATATGCTTCATGAAAAAAATTGTTTTAATGGCTTCTCCGCTTGTTCTTGTCGAGCTTACAATCAGTAAAAATGATATGGATTTCGCATTGGGCGAATTTATTTACGTTCCTAAGGCCATAGGCTTTGGAGCACACAAGATATATCAAAATCAAAATACTGCAAATAAAATATTTCTATAACGCCTGTTTTTACGCCAGTAAAGGAATTTCAATATGTTGGTTTTAAATTTATGAAAAGGTATTGCGCCTTTATACACCTTTCCTGTCAATTTCCCAAAAGCATTTATCCGCATTCTTAAGCTTATTCAATTAATCAAATGAGATAATTATAAAAAATGGTCAACGAAATAGCATTTAAACAATAACAAAACGTGTGATTTATACTTCTTATATTTTACTAATATAGTATTATTTCGCACATACAATAAATATGTTTATTACAGTTATTTAAATGAGATATCTTAAAAGCTGTACAAAACGAGAAGAGACTAATATGTTCATATGTGTCGAATACGAATATTAATGTCGTCACTGCGTGTCACGTAGAGATGTGATTTAAATAAGGGGCAAACCTGATATATAGACGGCGCAGTTTTTGGGGGTCAACTAGCTCACCCGGTAAGAAGAGACAACCGCCGTTCTGAAGAACTTTATTTATTGGACATTCGGAGGTCTTTGTAAAGTACATTCAATCGATTGCTCTTATGCAATTTCTCAGTTGCGACACAACATATCGAAAACCTGAAGGAAATTGAGGAATTTTGAAGCGGCATTCATGGAGTTTTCATGCAGTAATGCGGGACCTCCAAGTTTAGTTTAAAGTTAATTTTGGCTCACAAAAGTATGATTAATTTTATCCTTCGCCAACATTCAGAAAAGAAAAACCGGTTTCTATTGAGACAATTGTGTGCGTTGATGCATTGACTGCTTTTTTAACATTCGACTAGACATTCAGGCTAACTGGTTTGTATTCGATTGCTAGTTTCTGTATTAATCAATTCTGAAAGGATATTGTCACGACAAGTTCGACAATAACGGAATAAGGCGACGATGTGAAGAAGAATTCTGACTTATCGCTGGGGTGTTTGTTTCGGTAGACGAAATACCCAGCGGACTTTGGTTATGTCGAGCGTCTATTAGATACCGCGCGATTTCCTTGTAAAATACATTTGCGTTCCCAAGGCCATGGGCTCCGGAGCATATAAAAATCACTGCACGACAAATTAAATTGTTTTTATAACGCCGGTTTACACGCCAGTAAAGGGATCTTGTGTGTCGTGGTTTAACATGTATGAATACGTATTCAGCCGTTTTCCCAAAAGCATAAAAATAGCATTCCTTAGCTAATTCAATAAATGAAAGCAAATGATTATTAAACAAACGTTTAAAAATAGGCCTCTAACAATAACAAGTGAACAATAGTGCGCCTACAATAGCGGAATACAGCTGAAATGTGCAAAAATGGGGAAGCTGGCAATAGTAATACAACGACGTCGGCTGTGGTTGTTCGGCAACGTTCTGGTTTGCGCTGACAACGGAAAACAGAGCTAAGAAGCGTCAAGGTGGACGCCGTTAACCTATTGTCACACAGCACTTTCTTATCCCGAAAAATAATTGCTGAATGTTACTGCAGAATCTAGAGAGTTTTTATTGAGCTATCTTGAACGTGCTATACTTGCTAAATGTGTTTGATTGATGGAATCTGTGGCACACATTAAATATATTGTGTGACCCAATTCCCTTGACCCAGGATTTTGTTACAGATCTTTGATAACCATAACCGCTATACATTAAATAATGTTATGGCAATATAGATATGTCGATTTCGATTTATTGCGGCACTTAATGGTTATCTCAAGTGATTTAGCTGAACAATTTGCCTTGTTTTCAATTTATATATATATATTTCAGTCGATGTTGAAGACGTTCTGATGCTCTATCAAATCGATGTATTTCTCTTTACTTCACAGAGTAACACGGATCTCTACATTGCAATACATGAACGGATTAATTATCAATTCAAAATCTTCTGTAAACGTTCTCATTGGATCATTCGAAAGCCCTTTTCATGCTTCCTTATCCTGTTTACATTAACACCTCAGCGTTAAGACACAATCTGAATTCAATGATAATGTGGAATATAATTAATGGACAAATATAATAATTTCGTTTAGTAAGCGTGAAAGTCGTTGTTAATGTAGCAACTTCACCCATTCATAATTGACGAGCTGGATGACAATCATAAAACAAGCTTTTAAGTCCCCTTACAGGTTTTGCAAGTTCGGCATAAAAGCGTAACAACATTCTACAACTCGAGCCGTGAACACCGTATATTTCAAATAATATATTCACCATACCATAAATAACAAATCAATGGTTCTCTCTAACTACTGGAATACTGTAGCGTGTAAAATCGGACATTGATTAATGAACCATAAAAATATTTTGAAAACCCGAAAAGTTATTTAAGTGTCGCAAATTTTATAACTGAGCATCATGCAGGAATGAACGAAGCTTTTTATACGGTTTGAGCAATGCGCGCATGCGGACATATACAAGACGAATCGGATATATTGGGGTCCATGGGATGCCGGTTTGAAGTGCAACCTCTGGTCGTGTGTTTTTGTCATGCGCTCAGGGTATCTTCAAGTGTTCGGGCTCTGCAGTGAACCATAAACAAATATTGCACGTGTAACAAATTAATAAGTGATTAAAACATGATATTACATTCCTAGACTAATTACAATGAACCAAAAGCGGATAATAAAGATGAAGAAATAAGAAAACGTATGACTTAACAGTTAAGCGCTTTAGCAATCACAAGACAGCAGAACAGAATCCGATCGAAATCGTTCGTGTGA
>JAPUBX010002512.1:0-16921 GCA_028672205.1 Proteocephalus fallax
TTTTTGTATGCCTATCCGTTTTGTTAAAAACAACATCTAGTCAATATCAATACAATCAGCGATAGGTTAAATTGCGATCCGTTGACAGTAAACGCAATGATAAAAACGCATTAAGAAACCGCCGAACCCTTACAAATCTGAAAGAAAACGGATTAAAAATTATTTTGCCTGATTTAATCGTTGGTTATAAAAACAACTAAGATTGCACGCTGAATGTTTAAAAGATTCCTGATGAGGCAGACGATTGTGCGAAATCACGAATTGGTTTATCGATAAAACGGGAATTTGGGGAAAAGTTCCTTGATTTTGTCTATTGTTTTTTTACAATGCAACAAATAAACCCTCATATATATAGTTAGAAAAACTACAGTAATAAAATAAAGTGTTATAATATAATATATATAATATTTTACACGATATATTGTTTTAATAATTTTGACTTATTCGCGAAGGTATGTTATGCACGAGATGGACCAATACGATGTTGCCAGATTTCTTTGCTTAGTTTCGATGCAAAGGAACGACGAAGTAATGAACTATTATTTAGAAATGAATGTCTGTAAACACTAGGGATTTTTAACCCTTTATTTACCAATCAAAAACCCTTTAACCGCGGAGACAGCATCTTGCGTACCTTGTGCATTGCATCAAGGTTTTTAAGACGCCTTTATTAACTTCATAATTGAACGGCGAGTGTAAGGGTTCTTTTATATTCCATGCTGACGTTAAGAAGACAATTTTACGGGGGAGCCGGAGGAGAAAAAATGATCCGAAGCCTTTATTAAGCTAGAGGTCCTAGTGTAGTTATAATCGGAGACAAAACGCTGTGGAATAGGATGTTCCAGTTTTTATCTATTTTCAACTTATGTGTTGCATTTATATTTGTGTAGGTGTCTCGACAATTGTTTGGCATTCGCAAGGGACCATAAAGGAGTGTGAAACGCGTCTTCGGAAACGCGTAGCAGCAGACAAGACCATGGGTGCCACAACGGACGTTCAAGAAGTTCTTGACCATGATGATTGACGCCCCGGACATCCTACTGACAATCTGGACGGACATTTCCAACATCCCGAAGATCATTTTGACGGGTTGCTAAACGGATTCTACAAATAAAACGAGACGAGTCCGCCTCCTGTATTGAACGCACTGGCATCCTGCCCCGAACGCGAGGAGTTTCTGCTATGTGAGCCCCTGAATTTAATAAAACATCGCATGCATGATAAAGCTGCAGTTGCACTTAGGTTTCATGAAGATATGCCGCATGATAAGTTGACGCCGTCATAGATGAGGGTAAATCCCTAATCCTATGCTTCACTACAACATGCATACTTTCGATCCGTCGAGACATGCGGCATAATTGGCTACAGTTAATCCTGGTTTTACCTTTTTGCGTTGACTAGACTTTCTATGTTAAAAGAGTAGGCGTTTCTGCAAGCGATAGCGGAGATGTTAACAACGTTCGTAGTACCAGCGTATTGACGGAGTACCAACGACTGGCATACCTATCGATCGGTGGCCAATGGCCTCACTGACGAATACCAACAGTCTGGCGAGTAGATGTTTTAGGCGATGGTGACTACACCAAGTACCAGTCCGCACAGAAGGGGGACAAGACTTGGTGATTATGCATTGACTACCGTTAGCTTCATAGACAAACACGCGAGTCCCATTTCTATAGCAAATATACTTGACGACATAATCAAAGTGAAGGGCTTCACATTCTTCACCACACTGAGTACTTGCTTATATGGACAAACACAGGAGTCAAATTTTCGGAAACTTAAATTGCTTTGCCATACAAGCATACAAATAGACAATTGGCCTGAAACTGCACTATTCCTGGGTTTATCGGATTTAAATTTTTTCTACTGGTTTGAAACTCATATCTAATAGTCATTCAAACAAAAGAAGGTGTCACCGAATAGAAAGTAGTGTCAACAAAAAATTGATTACCGCGTCTCACATTTTTAATAAATGTTACCTAGGAGTCGTGATGAGGTGACGATTGTGCGAAATGACGAATTTGTTTATCGATAAGACGGGAGTTATAGGAAACGCTTGGGAATAGGAATTTCCCGTTTTTATCTATTTTCAACTTATGTGTTTGATTTATATTTGTGTAGGTGTCTCGACAATTGTTTGGCATTCGCAAGGAACCATCCGGGAGTGTGAAGCGATTCTTAAGAAACGCGTAGCAGCAGACAAGACGATGGGTGCCACAACGGACGGTCAAGAAGATCATGAGCATGATGATAGACGCCCCGGACATCCTGCAGACAATCTGGACGGACATTTCCAACATCCCGAAGATCATTTTTACGGGTTGCCAAACGGATTCCACAAATAAAGCGAGACGAGTCCGCCTCCTGTTTTGAACGCACTTGCATCCTGCCCCGAACGCGAGGAGTTTCAACTATGTGAGCCCCCGAATTTAATAAAACACTTCATGCATGATAAAGCTGCAGTTGCACTTAGGTTTCATGAAGATATGCCGCATGAAAAGTTGGCGCCGTCATAGATGAGGGTAAATCCCTAATCCAATGCTTCACTACAACATGTACACTTTCGATTCGACTAGATATGTGGCATAATTTGCTGGGGTGTGTCGGGGACCGCTCAGACATTCGTTTATCGATAAGACGGGAGTAATAGGAAACGCTTCCTGATTTTCTGTATGTTATCACAACATTTCCCACAACTGTAACAAGTAAAACAAATGTAGATAAAGGTCACAAGTGGGAAATTATCAGCGGTTTATAAAAGCGGACCAAATGCGATACCATATGTGCCTATAACACAGAATCCTACAGCACTGACGTTTTCTTTGTGGCGGCTATTTCTTGCGAGAGGAAGAACCGTCTTCATTACTGTCGCAGCAATCAAAGACAAGGTCAACGCAGACGGTTGTAAAGTTATGGCTCAAACTGCGAACTCAATTGTCGACTTTGATCGTACCTGTCAACCTTTTTAATTCGCACAAGAAGTGCCAACCTTGGCAAGGTGATGGCTAGGGGAACAGTTTAGAAAAGTGCGTGGAACGTTACCAAACAACCGTAGCCGTCGGCGTAGATATGAGCTATGACGGCTTCTCTGTGTTTGCATAGGCGCATTTTATATCGTCATACTAACAACATATAAGTAGACGTATGCTGTAACTATCGTTTGGCAACCAAATATAGGTACTTTTTATCGGTGGCGATAGTGTGTTTTTGAATAGACTTGTTCGTTTGTCACCACGGATGGGCACCTTTATATCACTAAGGCTACCAATGGGGTTAAGCCTTAATTTTCTAAATCCCCACCACACCTATTAGTGTTTGGGGCAAACTTCTTTAATAAAACATGACATCCATTGGACTGGCACCCCATTGGCTAACTCACACCACACCGGATTCGGTGACCTCTACGTGGATAAATTAAGACAACATCGACGACACTTGGCCGGCCCCAACTTTTGACCACGACACGCCCCACGTGTGCCGAGACAGGACTCGCCTGCAGCGGGCGCTAAGCATCGCGCCTTGTCGGCGTTTTCGGCCCAGATCGGGCCCTAACTATTGTTTGAATCATAAACAATATTATTCATTCCCGACCTTCGTCTTTGGCCATCGTGCCATTCTGATTTTTGGGCCACGAAGTCTTCCAATTACCATAGAACCAGAGTTATATCGAAACTTGGACTTCTTCTACCCTCGTGTCGTGAACGGTTATCTTCCATCCTGCTCTGTGTTTTTCCTCGAGATCATGACGAAACCTTTGGCTCGCAGAGAGAAGAATATCATGCCCAGAAAGGCCGTTTCATCCAGAATGTCGACAAGTGAACGCCAACCGTCTCCCTCCCCGTCCGTCAATAAGGACGACGACAAAACACTGTCAAAGATGGACCAACACTGCGAAGTAGTTTCCTAACTGACGATTTCTATGTCTGCGCTTCAGAACACGATACTGAATAAGGACCAGCCATCAGATATCCATTCCTCGGCTATGGAAAGAGAGCCGATGCCCTGTACCCCTGCTCCTGAACAAGAGCCGACGCCTTCCACGCCTGTTACTTTCCCTCGACCATACGCTATCGATCCCGTTACTATTCGATCCTTTAACACTCATATCGTTCATCTGTCTCTTGCAATAAACTCACCCGTTTACATAGATTGGTTGCAAGGGACATGAGTTGGCATGCAGTTTATGCTATTGAAAATCACGGTGTAACAGATGGCTATAAAGGGAAATAAACAAAGCCGTTAAAGCTTACATTGAGTCTACTGCGGCTTGAGAACGCTTATTGGGGGAAGGAAAGTGTGGATAACGTCGAGTGATTGGGAAACCAGATGAAGTCAGCATCCTTTATCGGCCACTTGTGTCAATTCAAACGATTAATAAACGTCTGGAAATTAAAAGGTTTTAATAACATGAAGGACCTTGATTTTAATTGGTTTGTTTTGCAACGCATGTAAAAATAAAATGGATTCATGAGAATAAGGAACAGTTTCTCTTTGACGAAATACTGTTCCTCTACACCTTCCCTCAGGAAGAAGCGAGATTGACCTGTGGCAGGTTCGGTCGAAATGGCTTATATGATGGAGGCCATCTCCTTGTGTAACTGCAAAAGCCAGTAGTGGCTCCAAATTCCTTGTTTGGCATAACCATTGGTCAAACTTTAGTGCCCTAATCGCCATAGTAAACTAATGAAAACGAATACTTCCGCATATGCGACGTCCTAATCATTTTATGACACGCACCTAGGTAACTTCGGCGGTTGAAATTTCTCTACATTTTGTTTAGAGACAACATACGCAAAATGAAACCTTTATCTATATGGATACATTTGGTTGCTTATTCTATATGAAATCGGTCACTGAAGCCGACGCTCTGTCGAGTTTTCTTATACAACCTGCTGCCTGGGATAAGTTCAATAATATGGCCTCCGTCATAGGGGGTTTCCTGGAATAAAGAAACATTTAAAAAAGGTCCTTGTCGGTGAGCTTGAATTATCCATGCATACATTATCACGAATACACAAGTTAAATGTACACTAAAGGCTAATTCAGCACCCTTCCCAAGTTTTGAAACGGATAAAAGCCAAATGATTGATTACTTGAAAAATGCTGTGCTTTATATTTGAAAAACAACATCTCCCAATTTCCCTAAATACAATTTGTAGCCTCAAATTACTCCCACCTTACGATTTCTGGTTCTGCTACAAGCCCTGTAACTCTCAATGGCCGGAAATTCCACTATACCATTTTTTGTCTCCATTTAGATCAAGTTGAACGCTATCCTCGACCGTGATTTCTTGAGGAAAAATGTACTGGCCAGTAATTTCTCCAAAAAAACGTAAATCCCTGTACCTGTCTAATGACAAGGAGACGTGAGTTGCGTTGATGTTAGCTACACCTCACAAACTGAACCTTCTTCAATCGAGCAGATCCTACCCGACAACATCCCAGACACCGACCGCCAGTCCCTTTGCAAGGCGTTGGTTCCGTTCACAAACGTGTTTACTCGGACGGACCAATGTCGTACAACATGGGATAGATACAGGTTCCTAAACCCCCAAACACCTTACTCCGCACAGAATACCGTTACACCTCCGCGACGAACTTAACACAATCGTCGACAAAATGCTACAACAAGGCATCATCAGACCCTCCAGCTCCCTATGGGCCGCCCCTGTTACCCTAGTTAAGAAAAAAACGACAATTACATCAGCTTATGCGTCGATTACAGGCGCCTTAGCGCAGTCACAACCAACAATGCTTTTGCCCTACCCCTTATGGATGATCTGTTTGCGGTCATGGCGGATCAGAAGTGCTTTAAATCTCTGGACCTCTCCTCCAGCTACTGGCGGATTGAAGTACACCCTTAAGACCCTGAGAAAACAGCTTTCACACTGCTTACCGGACTTTACGACTTTACCACATTACATATGGGGCCTCGTCAACGTGGCGGCCACTTGCCAACGCTTGATGCAAAAAAACCCTTCACGCTGCCTCGTAAATCTAGACGTGTTAACCGTGTAGGGCGCCATAGTCGAAGAACTATTGCAGAATCAAACAAAGGTGCTATCGCGGTACGCATGTGCAGGTTTGACGCTAAACCTCGGAAAATATGCCTGTCTACAACCGACAATCCGCTTTTTCGGTCAAATTGTTGGCTGCGACGGTCTCCGAACAGACCCTGACAAGGTCAATGCCGTGAATTATTGGCCTCTTCCCTTTAACAACCATAAAGCACGGTCTTTCCTAGGACTAGCCGGTTATTACAGGTCCTTTATTCTAACCTACGCCGGCTTTGCCTTTCTACAAACACCACTCACCGAGAAATCCCACCAGTTTCGTTGGACCCCCGACTGCTACCGCGCTTTCTCTCGTCTCAAAGAGGCGTTCACCGCTATCCTAGTCCTCAGCTTCCTCGTATTTACCCATGAAGGCCCTACGTTTATCCTAGTCACGGACGTCAGAAGCCATGACATTGGCTGTGTCTTTGCACAGACCGGCGACGATTGCAAGGAACGCGTCATCCAATCTGGTAGCTGCACCCTCGACAAGGCTGAATGGAACTGCAGTGCTACCTGCCGCGAGATCTTGGCACTGGTCGTCTTCACGAAAAAGTTTACTGCCTTCCGTAAAGCTAAACCCTTTGCCATCCCAGAAATGCTCTTCCGGCGCCAGTCGCCTTGGTATGGGTAATTCAGACTTAATTTCTTCTCTCTTAAAATCGTAGCATCTCGCATATCCCAAACTTATGAATCGACAGATTTAGATAAACGAGGTTCTGCACCATATGCTGGAAAATATTTATACTTAAGATGGGTAAGACAGCTTTTTTTTATATATTTTCCTCGACAAGAAGCCCCCGCTTAACGCCGAGCTTTCTTAAGTAAGGGGGCTGTTGTAGTGCAATTTTGACTACATAAATTGCGTTACATCAAACCAAGATTTACGTCTGTGTTTTTTCGTCTCAGTAAACTAAGATCTTGGTTACCAGATAAGAACTACAATATGCATAATTCATACCGTATGGATATTCTAAAATGCATATAAATAAATGCATTATGATTTAACATTCGAACTTGCATCAGCTGCAAAGAAAACTCCCCCCCCACTATCGTGCTTCTTAAACAATAATTGCAGAAAACCGTGAAGTCATTTTCCTCGAAAACATTTTTCCTACGAGGTATAATAACTATTGTTTGATGGTTGGACCATTTAAAACTTGAAATCTTGCCACTAAGATAAAAGACTTGCGCAAATATTATTCCTATTCGACGCCAGTATTTAAAGGAAAACTGATAAAAAGGGAAATGTTACGACATAAAAACATTAAGGGAAACGTCTGCCGCTGATGAAGCGGTACGCTTACAGTGCATGCTCAAAACTGATGATAAAAGTACAATAACCAACCAAAATCAATTGTTAGACACGAACTAAACGATGTCAGCCCTACGAAATCCTTCCGAAGAAACCTTGCTTAATGGCATTCATCTTGTTATAGGAAACGGATTGCATTTAAATTATCGGCTATAACTTATTTCTGGTTTGGATTTTTTAAATTTAAAAAAGGTCGCGGGGTTACATCCCGGTCCTTGGTCGCGACGTCAATAGAAGTGGCCACTGAGCACCGCCTTTTGGGTTGTAATTGGTCGAATTTAGCCTCTTTTCGCCAACGCCAGGCTTAGTTGGGCTCCCATACCTCTAGCGTGTTTGTGACTTCAAATTGATGCAGTTCTGTGTCACCGGGCCAAAAGTATGTGAATTTCGGATTTTGATTTTGAGGTGTGGTGAAACAATTTTTGAAGCAAACAGGGGGTTCCGAACAATTTAACAAATGATTAAAATGGAATCAAAATTTATAAATACGAATTGAACACTCGCTTCTAGCACTACCTTTTCCCGGTTGACTGCGTTTAATACTGTTTGAAATCGCGAAAACATTCGGTAACCAATGCCTTTGGTCTTCTCCGGCTTCCTCTGATGCTCAAACTGAAGGGTTTCGATGTCTCGGAATCGTGTCACCGAAATCTCTGCAAACGTTTCATTATTTTGATCCTCCCAAAAAGCTAGGAATTCACTGTCAATCGGATCGGCAGGAAACACTTTTCAAGGCAAGAGTTGCTGAGTTGGTAGAAAAATGTCAACTATTGCCTCCTTTGTGCATGTCAACCGGAGACGGAACCCCTTTGAGTCAGGTAAGGTCCTACAAGATCTAGGTGCACGTGGCTGCAGCGAGCATCCGGTAGGTCGAACGAACTAACTGGAGCTTTGTTTTGACGGAACAACTTGGAGCGTTGACATCCGATGCATGCTTTGGGTCATGTTCTCACGTCCTTCGAGAGACCTTGCCATGTGAAGCGACCAGCAATCAATCTCACTAATGCCTTGGGGCCAGAGTGAGCCGTTATATTTAAGACAAATCGCCAGTCGGCCACTCGGGTCAATTCAAACCGATTGCAGACATTTTTCATTTGTTCAATGTGTTACAGGCACGGACGTACGACCCCGTTAAGGCGTCACGAAAGCAGACGCTCTTTCTGGCGAACACAACGGGCCTCGTTCGTCGATTCCTACGTAGAAATTGCACGCACCACCAAATGCGAGCTATGGCACCAGCTGACCTTTAATTCCTGACGCTTCCTCGCGCAGAACCGACAGGCAGCTCGTTTACTCCTTACGAAATTGTGGAACGAGTAAAGCGCATGGAAATATTTCTCGAAAGGACAAGTTAACGAACGTGCACCCATTAAACTAAAGGCCTCAGTGGAATTGGAGCTTGACTGCACTCTTACGATGTCGAAATTATCCATGAAATACAATCTCCTTCGTAACAAAAACATTTATTGTTCTCTTTACACATTCAAAACAAGGTTATGATTATGTCTCCATTGCTTGCCGATTGGGTTGCTCGTCAACGGCTCCAACACAGCCTGGTCATTCGAAAACTTGACGCTTAAATGTCGTACCTATAACAAAATAGAGAGTTAAATATTATTTATGCTTTGCACCAATTAAAAATGTATCTCGCATATTCATCTTACTCGGTGCAACACCTTTTCCACTAATTGGCGATTTTATGTGACAGGATTCTACAAGCAGCAATGAATTCGACAGATCTTTCAGCAGTCAAACGGAAGCGTAGACTCTGGGTGCCTACTATAGATCACAAATTAGGTCTCAAATTCGATGTTGGGATTCTTCGGTAGGCAAAGGGTTCTCAAAGGAATAGAACGTGTTCGCGTGATGAACATGAACAAATGGAAAACTCAAGAGAATCAAAAACGAATAACGAAAAACCTCACTATTTTGATTGTTCATTCCAATGAATTAAGGAATAATTCCGTCTTCCTCCATTAGATATCCCTTAGAAATATAGGTTGCAAGGGACAGTAGTCGGCAGGAACAGAAATGCATTGTAATGCTAAATGCTTAAAACGCACACTAATTAAATTCCTAATTGGTTAATATAAAAACTTCAAGTAGTTCCTTTTCGAAGAAGGGAATGTTTCAAACAAACATTATAAGGCCGAAGATCTTGGAAAATGACGACCTTGTTTATCGATAAGACGGGAATTTGAAAAACGTTCCCTAATTAGGTATATTTTCTTGGAAAAAACTACAGAATAAACGCTCATATACAGATTTTGAGAACTATATACTATTTTTGTTTTAATTATACTGACTTAATCGCGAATTTACGCATTTCACAATATAGACCAATAGGATGTGGCCATCTTTCTTTGCTTACTTTTGATGCAAAGTTGTTAAGAAGTTATAAACGATTATTTAGAAATTAATGTCTGTATAAGGTAAGGATTTTTAACCTTTATTTACTTATAAGAACCTTTCGAAAACACGCCTGTATAAACTTCATAATGGAACGGAGAGTGTAATGTTTTTTTATGTACCATAAAATATGTACCGTCAAATTATATGCGGCCTGTTATTTGAGCCAGACGTCTTTGTTCAGGTATAATCGGAAACCAAACGCTTTGCGATAGGAATTTTCCGTTTGTATGTATTTTGACGTATGTGTTGAATTTTTCTTTTTGTAGGTACCTCGACGATTGTTTTGGCGATCATGACAATCTGGACGGTCCTTCATTGCATCTCGAAGATAATTTTGACGGGTTCTTAAACCTATTTAACAAATAAAGCGAGACAATTCCGCCTCCTGTATTGAACGCACTGGCATCCTGATCCAAGCGCGAGAAGTTTCAGCTACGTGAGATGATTGGTTGCAGAGAAGTGTACGCGCGCATTTAAGTACTACGCACGACTAACGAACCCCCAAAACGCTATTAAATGCATCCAACTGTGTAGTTCTACACATTCTGCGACTAAACAGCTTAACATGGGTGCTACACAAACTGTCCCGACTGCAACCTCATTGGTTCCCTGCGGCGACCTCGACGCCTCCCGAAACAGCGGACGCGACTGCGACCTCAAGATGGAGGTGAGCAAATTGCTGAACAGGATGATTTCTAATCTCCCCGAATTTTATCGTAACGTTTAAACTAAAAATTAGCGTGTCCACGTTTTTCTCACAATTGTTTAACTGGGCAGAGGTCACAGAGAGGCATAACAGCTATAATTAAAATAAAAAATACTGAGCGTTTTTGTTTTGGTTTCCAATGGGGCTGCTTAAGACAGTTCTCGACACACAGTTCTTTTTGGACGTCGTAAATAATAAAGTCGATTATCCTTTAAAGATACTGACTGGTTCACATATTTGTTAACGTGATAAAGTTCTGACTTTTATGATTTTTCCGCGTTGATGTTTTAGTAACTTCTGCCAATTTTAAAACTGGACAAAGCTTACCCTTAGAGGCATAAAAGCTATAAATTGAATTAAAAAGTCATCTTTTTGAGTCAAATAAGGGTGCTTTTGGTAGCTCTCGTAAAACAGTCGTTTTGGAAGTCTTTAATGATCAAGCCTATAATGCCGATGGTCCTTAAAAGATGATTACAGGTTCATATCTTTGTTAACGTGATAGCGTTCTTACTTTTGAGAGGAACCGATTTGAATTATTTAGCCTTTTTATTACTAATATAATGGTTGTTAAATGAAAAAAACCGTCCTGGTTAAACACATTCTCGTACTCCTATTAATTTTTTTCTACAACCACACACATCAATTGGATTTGAACAAACGTGTATAATCCTTCCTTTGTATGAGCGCTGGCACACATTCATTGCAATACATCTAAGTGTCACTATTGCGACATGACCTTGAAACACGCTATCGCGGACCTACACATTCTATGTGATTCCGAAAAATGCAGAGCATTGTAGACCAAAACAATACAGTATGGTGTGGCGAATATTAGCCTTGATATGTTGGAGGATCGTCGAATATTTTCCGTTAATTTATTTATTTTAACACTGTCATGGAAAAAGCTCCAAATTATTCCATAAACACCGCCTGCATGCTCGAACTAGAACTTTGATACGATGGCGACCAGCTTTGCATTTATTTCGAAGTTGTCGCCTGTTCGATTTTCGGGAAGCCAGCATTCAAATGTTAGTCGTTGTTTAGGTTGACGTGCGAACTATGCATTTCCAATTGGAATAAGTAAATGGTTATTGCTACTTCGGTCTCAAAACAAGTTGTATGAATTTGTCAATTTTGTACGTTTACTGTGCAATGTGTTCAATGCCATATTCGGTTTTATGGTGAATCGGCAAATGATGCTCTCTTCGTCTTAGAAAACAGAAGGCGAGCAATCGGGGACCTATACATTCCCTGAGATTCCGATTAATACAGAGCATTGTAGAATAAAACAATACAGTATGGTGTGGCGAATTTTAGCCTCGATATGTATGGGGATCGTCCAATATTTTCCGTTCATATATTTATTTTAACACTGTCAAGGAAACAGCTGCACACTGTTTCATAAACACCGCCTCATGCTCGAACGGGAGCTTGAAAACGATGGGTTTGCCTTTATTTCGATGTTGTCGCCTGTTCAATTCTATGGAATTCGTAATTCAAATGTTATTCGTTGTTCAGCTTGACGTTCGAACATTCTATTTCTAATTGGCATAAGAAAATTGTAATTGCTACTTCGGTCTTAAAACAAGTTGTATGAATCGGTCAATTCATATTCAAGTCGTTGACGTCATACTTAATCTTTTTTTCTTCCCAAAAATATCTTCCTTCTCTTTATTTACTTAAACGTCTTCTTCTTACTCCCCTACTTTTTTTCTTCTTCTTATTCGATTCCTTTCTAAGTCACCAACTTGGTTTTCCTCCTTGTGACACCCGCGCTTATTCTCCTTCTCGTCAACACCAACCTTCTTCTTTATATATTTCTCTTACTACAAATCTTTGTCTCACACTTAACGCATCTTGAACCTTCATGTTAGATAGATAAATATTCATTCCATCTACAAGAACGTTAGCAAAGATAGACTTAACTGAAAACGGCTAATGCTCAAGGAGAAAGATATCTTTGCAATGCGAGAGGTTTTGCTTTTTTAAAGATAGAGCAACTAGACGGCGTGTGCTTTTTGAAAGTTGACGCTCCAAGTGATTTTATCTTTCGCAACAACCGAAACCATCTTCTTAGCCCTGTCTTTATGAAAAGCCTTTTTTGCAGGCCAGCCTATATGTGATTGCTAAAATCTCTCTTTATCTTCCATAGGTCGATGTAGTCTGCACGGTAAACGCACATCGTGAAAATTTTGACTTAAACAAGGTCGTTAGTTTCGTCAAGGCGTCCACTTCGAAGGTAGACGAACTGTTTCGTCTAATCTGTGCATGGGGGGACAACATCAAGAAGCACTGCAAGACGAATGAGGAACTGTTTTCTGCATTTACTGAACTGATTGGCTGCATCGAGGTTGCCGATTTGTCCCAAGAGGCGGTCGATGAGTTTATAGGTGGATTCTCGCATTTCAGACTCAATCCGGACTGCGAGTGCGTTTTCAGCGGTTACAATTTTGTTGGTTTATCTTGTATCTCGACGCGCAACATTGTTCTTGCGTTTCAGAAAACACTTTTTTGGAGCAATGAACACGAAGAAACGCCTCCTTGTCTTCGGCCGGGCGAATGACGACGACAAAATCGGGTGTCTAATGACTTTGCCGCAATTCGAGAAAGACAAGCAAATGGACGTTCGTTTCCCGTATATCTGGGGGCGCAGCATTGCCAGTCTTAACGGTGAGTCGTCTGTCGGGACCTCTTCGTTTTGTCTCGCAAGCAAGAAAGGATACATAGCCGTGCTGTTGGTCTTTCAGGCAACGTCTACTGCATTGGTGGATACATGTCTGGCAATGTCTTCCCAACAGTAACGGTTATCGATGGCCGGACGGGACGCGTCACAGAGGCGCCACCACTCGAGACATCTCGCCGTCACCCAGCTGTTGCTGCGTCTGTCAACGAACTGTTTGTCTGTGGCGGAGAGGGAGGAAGAGGCGGGGTGGGTTGTCTTTCGAGCTGCGAGCGCTGGGTCGAAGGAAGGTGAGTTGTTAGTTTCCGTGACGTTGTTGTTTTTCATATTGTTGTCCGCCTTTTCGTCACATTTTTTCTTCCTATTTTTCGTTTACAGTCCATCCTGGCGACCAATGCCACCACTCAATATAGCACGCGCCGTAGCTGCTGCAATCGTCTTGTCTGGAGACAACGCACTTCTGCCTAATGCACCGCATCTCCTTTTGACTGGGGGGTACGATGGCAGATGTTATAGTGGCCTGTCCGACGTGTCGCTGCTGAGTCTAGGGAGGGACGGAGATGCCCCACGGTGGATCGATTTGGCGCCAATGAACCACGGGCGCTGCGACCACGGAATCGCCCTCTTCGCTGGACGGATTCTCGTTGTCGGCGGTTCGGATTGCGACTCGGTAGAGATGTTGACGCCCCCGCTGGCAATCGGCGACCCCTTCCAGTGGACTGACCTCAACCATATCGGTTGGAAATTCGCAACGTGGGTTCGCCTTGCATTCTACCAGAATCGTTTGCTCGCTTTCGGTATGTCGTGATGGACATTTTTATTATTTTTATCATCTGTGAGAATCAATTCCTTCTAATTCACATTGAAGAATCTCATGACAGTGACTATAGCAAATCAAAAATCGAGGAATTCGTATCCGACACAACCGGACAAAAGGTCGACAAAGGGGTGAGATTTTTTCATGTTTCTGGCGCGTTTCATCAACTTCAATGTTGTAAGACGACTGACGCATTTGCGTTGCAATGGCAACCGCGGTGTTGTAACTGACTGCGTTTCTGATAAATTTAATCAACACACAGACAAAGATTTGCCCAGTATTGTTCCTTTTGTGCTAATTTGCAGGTCGATTTGAAGCGATTTCAGTGGCGCCACATTGCCGGTTGTCCAGATGCTGTCGAGTGTATCGAAGATGCTGTCGTTGTTGACGTCCGAAAGGAACCCCTTATATAAAACCGCATGATTTATTTTATAAAATACATTGTTCTTACACATTTATTGCCGTGAATTTGTATTTTTTCCGTTTGATATCGGCAAATAGAATATTAGAATATATAGAATATTATTAAATATGACAGCTTTTGGTAAGAGACCAGGAGTACTATGTAGGCAGAGTAGTCATTATGTTTTTGCGTTTTAGAATCCTATTTGTTCGAAAGACTTTGTTGAGCCTATCGGAAACCTGACATCGTTGATTCGGAGATCTGTGTGGTTTTCCGGCATTAGCGTTTTGTAAGGGTAATGCATTTGTATAGAGCAAACAATCTCTATGCGTTGCGGAATTACCGTAGGCAGGTTACGCAGCCCCAGTTAAGGATTCGACAGAAGCCAATTGATCAACCATACTTCAACGGCATCTTGACATTGTTTAGAAAGAATGCAGGAGCATGCGATAGTGTTGAAAGCAAAAGTGAAGTCCAAGAAAACTCGGAGAAATGAATTGCCCGTTCATTTTTCCTACAAGAAATCACAGCCAAGGATTGTGTTTTACTTGATCTCCGGGGGAAAAAAACAGTAGTGGGAATGTCCGGCCATTAAGACTGGTTGTGATTGTAGCATTTCCGGAGATCGTAGGCTAGGAAGCTAGACTTTTTACCCAGCATTCTGCCTGTAATTGTGAGCGGTTAAAAACTCGTTGAGAGTTGGGTTAGAACGAATAAAGGTACGTTCGAGTTACCTTTGTTGTAGCCACACGCTCTGGCGTTTCTGCCGAATTGGGAGTAGAAGGAGACGCATGTATTTCGTTGAAGGGGTTTCAAGTTTTGGGAACGTGTGCGTCGGTTGTGTTGTGGTGTGGATTGCCGGGAGTAGGCGTGTCAGTTTCGGTGTTTTGACGATGGGGTTGGCAAAAGCAAGGGAGAATTGGAGCTAAGCTGCTGACGCAAAGGCGATGGCCTCCTACGCATTGGACGGAGGATTCCTCGTGAAAATGTGGTCGAAGTTGGGTTCGTGGATTTTCCGTTGCAACACGCTAAACACGAACTCTTCGATGGCTTGAGGTGGGGAACCTGTAATGAGAGGTGTTTAAGAGCGAGATAAAAGTCTCGTAGGCACTCCATGTTTCGCTGGGTGCGATAAAGCAGTTTATAATAGGCGTCAATTATGCCCGAACTGGATTGAAACAGCTTTTCTAGGGCTTCCAAATATTGCAAGTACGGGGAGGGGGGGGCAAGGCCGTCTACATAGTAGGCAACTTCGGGGGCAAGGAGTGCGCGGAGGACCAGCTTCCGATATGGTGCTGGAACAGATGTCGGTAGATACGGGCGTTTGGGATCCATTGGCCGAAATTGTTTGTAATTTGAAGAGTTGGTCGTTGGCGGTGTTCTTGAGGAAAGCTGCCTGATAACCTGGTTTTGTGAACAACATTTCTAGAAGCAATGACATATCGAAATTATAGAGCTACTCAGTCGCCGTATTCAATGCACTTTAATTATTTTCGGTGAAGCTCGCACGTGTAGTTACTTGGAGAGCTATTATGGTTTTGATGATTTAATAAGCCGCCGGAGGTTCATGTTGTGTCCTCACGGCACTACGTTTCGTCACTGGCGTTTTATTGGACATAAATTAAACCGTTCCTTGTTCAAGGAAAATAAAAAACAAGCATTCAGTATGATTTCGGTAGAGTAGTTTAACGGTTCAAGCATACCAACGGACAAGTTTGTGGCTGGGATTTAACACAATCAATTTCTATTAGATCACGGTTTGTTGGTCTATATATTGTTTTTTTTCGCGAAATCTAGTCGTCTTTTGCCAAACGCCACAACAGCAAGTTATCAGAATAACCTGCATACTACACTTAGGAATCTGTATGATATGCAACTTCAAACAAACCGCGCCTTTTTTGCTTAAATTGACTTAATTATCTTCATTTGGTTTGCTTAAAGATAATTTCACTTCCAGTTGGGAACACTAAACATACATGAGTAGCATTTTATCAGCACGCAATAAAGAATGTCGCACAAGCAGGTGAACAAGTTATTACGTCATCGAAATATGGGGCACGGCATTCAAAATAATACAAACCTTCTAGGCTCCTCTATCTTTTCTAATAAAAATTAAATTCATCAACATTACCGACGACGGTACTGTTCATTCTTTCGCTATTTAAAAGTGTGCATTGTTTACAAATAACCTATTTTTGTTTTCCTTTGCAGAGATTTCAATCAAAGTTACAGTAGGCTAGAGACCTCGAAATTATTTTGTTCGTGAATCTAAGTTAGGCGAAGAAGACCAAAGGCATTTTCTAAATAATGTTTATCCGATATTAAAAAATATTGAACGCAGTCAACCGAGAAAAATTATTGCTAGAAGCGAGTGCTATGCCTTTATTCGTTAGCCTTAATTCGTATTTATTAATTTTTTTATTTCACTACATATCACCAAATTCCTCTGAATTAGTTTAAAGTGTCTGTATAACGTAGCTTCCGGTAAACGCTTTTCAAGCTGCTGACTATAACTGGGCATTAAGAACCCAA
>JAPUBX010002513.1:0-21096 GCA_028672205.1 Proteocephalus fallax
AGCAACGCATGAAGAAAGTCAAACAGACAACAAATTTCGTAACATTTATAATAATAAAATAAACCAAATGTTTCCAATGTAAACAAATGTATGAAATAAATACTAAATCTGCATCAATGTTTTTATCAACGAATGCTAAGTTCCCAAATTAGAAAAAGGTGAAAAAGAATGAGGAAGATGTGGAGAAGGTTAAAGTAAAGGAGAGGGAAAAGACGAAGGAGGAGAAGGAGGAGGTGGAGGAGGAGGTTTACGAGAAGAATTAAGATTATTAAAATAAAAGTGGGAGTTACAGAACGACCATTAGCATAAGCAGATTCACGACACGACTGGCGCATCCACGTAACCTGCCTCTCCGAAGTCCGTCTACTTAATTTGTATGAACGTTATATCGTAAGGTGCCTTCTTCTTTGGCGGACGGCATTTACTACCTCGAACAATGTAACACATCTCTATCTTTGGCGAAAAACAAACAAGTCCGGTTCAAAACACATTATCGCCAACATAAAATAGCTAAACGAAAGTAACAAAATATTTATACTTACATGTTAGTAAGAGGATTTGTCTCACGACGGTTAGTCATCGTGAGCATTCGTAGTGTTTTGTAATTCGTTCTTTGTGCCGCTGAAAAATTAACCATGTTGCAATGGAAGGTGTCTTCTTTCATTTAACCTGAGGGGAAAATGCTTTACCAGGAATTTAGGTAAACTAAAGACGTCAAACGGTGACATATTATACAACAGAGTAAGCACATTTGATCAAACATGACAAGATATTATCAGCAACCTTCCCGTTATCAAGACCTGGTACCATGTTTTAGACGACTTAATAAAGCTTATTTATTCATATTCGTATTATAAGGCACATATTCTATTAAGTTAATTGCATATAGGCCGCATGGTATTTACCACGTTCACATCCTAACGGATAGAACGTGAAACATAAATTTGCAAACTGCGTTTCACTAACACTCTAGACAATGCTTTAAGAATTAGGCATACTGAAACGATAGCAGAATTTATAAATTGACATCTAAATAAACTTGTACAAGATTCAATAATAAGAAAGATCGTGAATATCATCTATGTTAAGTTATCAAATAACGAAGTTTTGATAATGATTGTCTACTGTAGTTCCATGACCGACATGGAACCTTTTAAGAGCAGGAATCAATAATTATCAAGGAGCCTACTTTTAATGAAAACCACTCTTGAATCTCATCGCGTTCTTAAATAGGGAAACTGTGAACCAAATATTTAGGTCAATATCTTTCGAGGTTGAATCTTAATTGTATGTTGAGGTTCCCGTGACAGCACCCAGCGTTTTCAAAGGACAGCTTCTTAATGTACCAGTTCATTAAGAATCAAAGGCGAACAATTCACAATTTACCCACAAGACCTCTCGACCGGGCTTGAATTCATAAGTTCAAAGGCGGTTGCACATGATCCCAAACAATAAACATGTGTTTTTTATCTATCTTATAATGCCAAAACAATACAACAGTGCCTCAGTTCGAAAATATAAATCACAGTTACTTTCTACCTTCAAACGAATCCTCCAAACCAATGTTAAAGCAAGAAATATTGAACAACTTATTATCAAAACATCAAACAAATTGGATTATGTAATATGAGTTTAAAAAAACAACGATTACTTACCCTGGTAAGGAACGCCGAAAATATAAATGCTTTCAGTACAACACTGTAAACAGCTTACTTTAGAAGCATTGACATATTCCTATGAATAATACAAATAACATCATATCGAATGTTTAGTTTGATATATTTGTCGTACCTGAAAATAAAATTCGACTTTCTCTCGTAACTTTCTCATTTCCATGGTTTTCGGATAATTCAGCTAAAAGATAATATAAACTGATGTTAGAGTCGACTAAATGCTGCAAAGAATCTGCCTTCTTCCTAGAATGGTTAGGGGTCGCGCATTATAACTCGTCAGACAATATTTAGGTCTTATGCGGTGTGAAGAACTTGTCCACAAAAACAACCCCTTAGTTTATCAGGAAATAAATTGAGATTCCAGGTACAAACCAACAGTAACGAAGAGCAAAGAGAGGCAAACTTCGTTCAAGCACACTTTACATGGGATAGCATCTTCTATGACGGCGAAAATTTATATTTCGTCCATCTAGAGTAACGAAACACACCCTCTACCACAATACGGTATGCTTCACACTGGATTATCTGTTAAGATTGTGACCTTCGCTGGTTTACCTAGGAAATTGCGCCGGATCGCAGCCAATCAATATTAACCATGCGCCAAAGGGACACGTATCAACTTGCTTTTCTATAACAGTGAAAATTGCTAATTGTTTCATCTAGAGTAACGTAACGTGTATATCAAATCTTACGCCTCGCAAACCGTTTGTGTTGTGTTGAGGCTTGCTGCAGAACAAGACACCGCGCAAAAGGCAAACAATAGTCCTTTCTTGCCTTAATGTTACGCCTCGTGAACCCTGCTGAAATAGTCAGCAAATATGCCTCGTTCGCCTAGCTTTTACGCCCTGTGCACCTTTTGCTATGTGTTAAGCTTGCTCCAGAAAAGAGAACCGCTAAAATAGGTTGCAAAAATATATCAATGGCCTTGCTTTTACGCTTCGTGAACTTTTTGCAAATTTTAAGTCTTGCTGCTGAATTGGAAACTGCTCAAATTAGCGTCATTCGCTAAAATGGAACGCTTCGTTAACCTTTCGAGTCGTATGAGCCTTGCTCCAGAACAGAAAACCGCTCAAAAAAGGCGGCAAATAGATTATCATTTGCCTAGCTCTTACGCTTTGTGAACTATTTGCAATGTGTGAAGCTTGCTGAAGAACAAGACACCTTTCAAATAGGCGGCAAATAGGCGTCATTCGCTCAACTGGAACGCTTCGTAAACTTTTTGCGTCGTATGAGCCTTGCTGCAGAACAGGACACCGCGTAAATAAGCGGAAAATAGACCTCATTGTCCTAGATCTTACGCCTTGTGAGCGTTTTGCGTTGTGTGAGGCTTGCTGGAGAACAGGACATTTATAAATTAGGCGGCAAACAGAGATCATTCGCCTAGCTCTTACGCTTCGAGAACTTTTTTACATGTTGGAAGCTTGCTGCAGAAAAAGACCCTATTTGAATAGGCGGTAAATAGGCTTTATTCGCTAAGTTTGGACGCTTAGTAAACCTTTTGCGTTTTGTGAAACTTGCTGCAAAACGTAACACCGCTCAAATAAGCGACAAAAAGGCGTCTTTTTTTAAGCTCCGACGCCACGTGAACGTTTTGCGTTTGTTTAGGCTTGCTGCAAAAAAGAACCCTGCTTAATAGGCGGCAAATGGAGAGTATTTGCCTAGGTTTTACGCCCCATGAAGTTTTTGCAAAGTTTAAGAATTGCTGCAGAAAAAGAAAACCGCTTAAATAGGCATCATTCTCTAACCTAAGACGCTTCGTCAACCGATTGCGTTTTGTGGGGCTTGCTGCAGAACAGAACATCGGTAAAATAGGCCTTATTCGACTTACTGTACGGCTTCGTGAACCTTTTCAGTTGTCTAGGGCTTTATGCAGAATAGAACACCGCTCAATTACGAAGCAAATATGCCTCATTCACAAAGCTCAGACGCTTCGTTAACCTTTTGCGTTGTTGAAAGGCTTGCTGAAAAACAGGAAGTCGCTCAAATAGTCGGCAAAATCGCCTTATTCGACTTTTGTTAAGGCTTCGCAAACTTTGTTTGTTTTTTTATTGGTGCGGCGCTTTTTGGCGCCACCACAATGAAAATGTGTTTGCATTTTTTAGAAAACTGTACTTTCAAAAAAACTTCATCGATATTTTTACTACATTTTGACAAAAAAACATTTCCCTCGCTGTTGGCTCATCAATTTCATAGATTTACCCTTGATCAAACGAAAATACTCGCAAAAACAGCTTACTGAATACCGCAAACACTTGATTGTCGACGCATGTTTATCGGAGTCCATTATTAAATGCAAATCGCTGTCTTACAGGTTATTTTATAAAAAGGCATCGATTTATCAATATGTTTCTCGCATTCATAATGCGGCTTTAATCGACCGACCGCATGAGAACAGCGGTTATCTGCCTACAACTAGTGCACTCCCTCCACCACAACTCACTCAGATCAAGCCGAAGCATCGACCTGGTTGAGTTAGTGCTGTTCGCAGTCACTTTCCCAATTTAATATGCTTTCGTCAAGACAAAGTGGTCGGCGTTAAATTCAAAGGTCGTGGTGTCGCGAGTTGCATCAATTTCACCTGGTCAAAATCGAACAAAAATGTGTTCTGCTAAGCAGCTTGGGCTATTGAATGTTTTAGGTTTATGTTATATGATGAATCCTTCCCGCGAAACTTAACTTAAAAAAAGGATGCAATTTTGGTGGAGAAGCTATCTGAAGGGTCCACCTTATTTCAGTTGCTGGTTAGTCCGATGGGATCGTTACTGCGAAGCAGAAATGCTGCTGTATATTACGCGTCATCAAGTTTCCGTCAAATTGATGACAACTATTGTTTTTGAATATCATGTCGCGCTTTTTATTTACAGAACTGTTTCATGCATCGGGCACGCAATAATTGTTTTTTAATACCAAATTGATAACTTATCCTTACCAAACGGACAGCGAGGAGACGGTGGCCGTTCGAAGAATTTGTCTGGAATGCCACCATTTTTTATTGTCTTTCGGTCGGTGGAATCACGGGGCATAAACAATATCTCGCATTCTCTTCCGAACATCGCTGTTGGCCGCAACTGTTCGGCGCATACAATACAATTAATGTGAATTAAGAAATATTAGTTATATAATCAGCAGGTTTTACATGTAAGCTTCGTTTAGAGAATGGAACTATTTATTCAAGTAATCCCTTATTTTGACTATAAGTATCCTTACTTTGTCATAAAGAGCATTAAGTGTTTACCAGTGTTCTGTGATTGGTCCGTTATTTCGGATTGCTTCACTTAAAAAAATATGGCATACATTTGTTCATATAGGATTCACGTATACGTAAATCATTGCTACACTACGTTTTATTGATTTCATTCGGCCGCACGTAACATATATTGCATCAGAAAGATTAACATATGAGCAAGATTCATAATTATTTTGAATTTATCGTCTTAATAAAACACGACGCTTATTTTAAGGGTACAATCGTTTGGTTATTTTTTTAAAACTGTTTTTTGTATCAGGGTGACAACGTGTTCTTCCTGTATTCCCGATGTTTAACTCGGGGATTACATTACACTTGAAGTGTTTCGTGAAAACGTATGTTTTTCTAACACTAAATCACGACCGTTTCTTGTGCGTTACCATTCACCTTAAATCTCAGTTACGTTTATGATGACCCGTTACTGACGAACACTCTTTGAAATTTGAATATGTAGATCAGTTTGACTTATTTTTGAATCAAAATTATACGTGGATCCGCCACACGAGGCAGTATTTTAAATAGTTAACGTCTTGACAAAAATACCCACGCTCTAATTCATGTTTCGCTACATCGATTAGTCAAAAAGCGAGCTTTGTAATTGCTATTCACTGGCTCCAATTCTAGTGGAATATTTTCAAGGGAACACGTAATTTATTCCCTAGATAACGTTCTTCTAATAATTATTCTCGAACGTCAAAGCAACGTTGTTTTGTGATTGGGTATCTAAATAGTCTTTCCATTAAGAATTGGTCAACTTCCCTACTAGCGTTCTGTCTACTAATGGCAGAACAATTTGCCTCCTAATTTAAAACTAAAGCGATCTCGTTTGATGTTCGAAGGATTGCTAGATTGTCAATAAATATATGCTTTCTCCTCTTGTTCCCATCAACGCACTGTTGTTTATAACAGATCACCATTTAATCTTTTAGTTGTGTAACTTATAAAAATAAGGCAAACGAAGTAACAGTTCCTGGACGTTGTTCAAACCTGTGGTGATGTTGAAAGTCAAAAGGGGAAGATGACGAGGCGCTTTAAAGAGACACCGGGGTACCACGATTTTGTTCGACATTTTCCTCAAATCCGCTTGGTGTTCTAAAGTTATCTAAGGGAAAATAAGGATTTAGGACAACGTTCTTAATCGATTCGACATCCATTCGAAAAAATGCACATGTCTATTGAATCTTGGAGCCTTTGCAATCGAAGCGAAAGCTTTTGCAAAGCAGGTTGCCGCATGGCAAAAAAAGGTCGTTCCAATACGCCTCTACTGCTGCTCTGAGGAGTAGCTTAAGAATTTACGATGTTCTCGGTTTCCCGTTTTAAAAGAAAGACAAGCCTTTCCGTTCATCGTCTACAAGAGCTTAAGCAAGGTACGTTTTCTGGATAATAGTTTTAAGCATCCAAATGTCTAGTCCACCGAATTGCTGAACAGATCCGAAAACGTTTCGGGGGTAGGTTTTTCTGGGAACATTACAAAAGCCAACGTTTTTCAATGAATGACCAGTGACACAAGTAATCGACTGGTGAGTCTATTGTATAAATAAACTTGGACAAAACTTCTTTAATGCATGGATACGAATGAGTGATTCCACACTTCCAGTATCTTTATTTAATATGAATCTATAAGTTTCTTATAAAAATGTCCAACGCACTAACTGCAAGAACTCATTAGAGGGAAATCGGATTTATTGTCGTCTGATTCGTTAGTAATCGCACAAACTTTTCATTTTAAAACGGACTTAATGTCAGATCTATAGCAACAATCACGGAATTTACATCTTTTCCCTCGGACTGCAATTTTATTACACGAATGACAAGTACAAAATGAATTATCTATCTGGGTTGTGCGGTTTTTGAATATCAGAACGTTTGTCTTCTTAGAGATTGATATAGAGTGAAACACAGGATCTGGAATCGAAGAAATTTTCATAATGTTCGCAACATTTTAGAATTGTTCGCATATAGCACGAACACTTTGAAATGCAAGATTCTTTAGTAATAGTGAGTCTCTTAAGAAATAAGGATCATTTATGCCTGCAATTTAACGGTCGCGCAATTGCCTGTCTAACAGAGCTTCAAAGTTGCATTTTGCGGTGTGTCTGAAGTAGAAGTATAAAATCCCGCATGTTATAGTCGGATCTTCGCATGATAGTATGGAATTTTCTTCGTTCAGCAGCCTCAGTAGCTATATGCTTAACATGCTAAATAAAAGCTTCCAGTATCTTTGCTAGTTGCATTTCAATAGGAATATCCGGATAAACCAAGTTTTTCACCAAGAATAAGCATCTTTACCAATATCATTCACAACAATGAGCAACTTTTGTTTTTTTCAAGACGCTCTATATAGTCCAACACTTCTCTTGCAGTTGTTTTAACTGATGAAGAATTCACATAGTTTCCACACCAAATGTTGTTGTATTGTATGGAGGGTTGAATTAAACCCAATATAGAATAGACTTATTGTCTAAATTCGTAAAAGTATAGATAAACACGATTAATAATTAAAGTTTACAACTACCAAAGTGCTCTCTTGTTTCTGTTTTGTGGCAAATAAAAAATGTTGGAGTATTTTAGATAGATTAAGAAGGTCCTATCTACAGGTTAAATATCGGAAGACTTTTCAACAATCTCTTTTAGATCCGTAACGAAAAAAGGGCTATGGCGGCGTGAGCATTTCTGTAAAAGTGTGTGTGGTTCTGTTAGCGTGTGACGATGCGTTAATGTCTCAAATAGCGTTTGTATTAATGTATATTACATTGGTGTACCCGTCTATAAGGAGCCATTGCTCGAGTATACTGTCAGAACTGTGTCTATGCAGAAATATATGTTCTTGTGAATCGGGACGTTTCCCTTTTTCGTTTGGGTAAAACAGCAAGTGACAGTGACAAGCAACAACCCGGGCTATTACGAGAAAACCCTGGACTGTACCGGGTACTGAAGCAGCTTCCGTGGAGACCGGTATAAAATTAGAAGTAGCCATTTTTTGGGGTGAAAAAACGAAGAAGGTCGAATACATACCCGCCTGATTGTAGCTGCAAGTTCTTGCGTTTTTTTCCGAATCGGATGCAATAATGGAAGTCTAGGTGTAAACTGGGGGGTCTGTAAGCTGTCGTCTGTCAACTATCACCCGGACGTTGTTCAGCGTCTTACAGACGTCTTATTAGGGTCATCGCCTTTCCTGTCGCCTTCGGGTTAGCGCTGTTGAGGTCGAAAAACCATAGTAAAACCGTTAAAACGCGTTTATTGTTGTTGGCGCAAGAGTATTTGGTGAAAGCTGCATCGTACAATTTTCGGAAAAACGTTAAGGAACTGGGCGGGAGTTACGCCTGTTCGCTTGCAGCTCAGGAAAAAACTTGGCGCAGCTTTATTTACAGGTTTCAATATCATCAGCGGGGGAGCCAACAGCGTTTTCTGCTTTTGCGTAAGCGCTGGGACCAAGGCGACGTAGAGATTTCGCGCTCTTTTGGTTTTCTGGGAGAATTAATTGGTTAAGTGGTCGATGTTTTAGTCAAATGAGTACAAGGCTAGTCAGTGTTTTCTTAAAGACGTTTTTATTTTCGTTGCATGTTTATCTAACAGGCGAAAAGAAGAAGTTGTGTTATGTATAAATTTGTATGTGCGAATATGTAAAGAGAATACGATTATCGTAACACGGAAACATTACAAATCGTGTGAATAGACGAGTAAGAAAATTCAAAAGGTAAAAGAGCACGTTCAGTTTGGTTTTGGGATTTCTGAAGAAGATTCGCAACTCCTACGCTGTGTGGTGTGCAACGTCCTGGGCGAAAACCGGTGTCTAAAAGTGTCCGCTTCTTCTATAAGGTAAATAAAGTACAGTTAAACAAGGGGTGATACAATCCATCTTTTAAAGGGCAAGCACTCTTTTAGGTGCTCGTGATGGGGACTATCTTCCCGTGATACAACCGTTGGAAGGTCGGATGCTTGCCAGAATAGGAAAGCTTCTGTATCCGCCGTAGGAAGTTTTTTTCGTTAAGGATTTAAAAAAAATTGCAGACAATGAGAAATGACCAAACTTCGATATGCCGCTTTTTTTGTTGGCATTGAACAATAAAGTCTACGAAATGGTTGACGAGATTTACATATAGATAAACTGGTCTAAGGGAGAAAGAAAGGGTCACTAAAAATACAAGCAGTAATTATTCAACAATTATTGAAGTGGCGTTAAACGATAATATTATCAACCATGCTTAAAACGATATCTTCTTACAGTTGAGAAAGAATGCAGCAGCGTGGGATAGTGTTAAAAGCAGAGGACAAGTCCTAAAAAACCAATTTACAACTTTCGCTACGGCATCAAGTGAAAATAGGAGTGTGTGCGATAACGTAGACACGGCGCCCATAGTGCTTCTGTTTTATTAATACGCAAACTTAAAAATGGACATCGGCAACTTTAAGCGTGTATTCTAGATTAGAGAAAAGGTGCCTCTGAATTACTTGTAATCTCACATATGAGTTGGCGATAGCGCTGTACTTCACAGGTCCGGCGGAACCATCGACCGGTTTTTGGAATTGGCGTTAAAGCGAGATTTCTCCAATCTGAAGGAAAGTAACATATTCAGGTGAAATCTCGCAGTGACTGATTTTTAGAATCGCGGGGGGCCGCAGCGGAGCTCTTGAGACCAGCAAACAGTGTGAGATAGAGGATTCGTGAGCAAACAGATAACCGCTGGGATTCTTCCAGAGGCCACTGGGTTTCGATTTCTTTCTGAAAAGCTCATTTACTAATATTGCGATTTACCTCAGTTTGTATCTGTATCGAAATAAGTTTTACGTCTCGGTAACTCTCGTTGCGACAAAGTCTTTTTTTCGCCTCAGTCGTTGGATAAATAGAGACCATATGGCACGGGGGTAAGAAATAGTTCCTTGAGTGGACAATCCGTATCGTACAAAAAACGGAGATGGTTTTTTTATCTTCTTCATATATTTTGGTAGACAAACAACGACGCAGTTGTCCGAATGGGCTTAAAGTGCACGTTTACGACATGTATACAGAGAAGTATCTGGCACAAATAAGTGGTCAACAAGATTTGCTTCGCGTGTTATAATTTTTAAATGGTTTTTAGACCCGAACACGGTCAATAGCACAAACAGCATAGCAGAAACCCATCGGTGTTCGATTTCGATTTGGTGAGATTAATTAAACTCGCTACACCACCTCCTTTGGATTTTACGCCGTCTATTTTGTCTTGACGAAAGCATGACAAAGAAAAGAGTTCTGTAAAGTTCTTTATTTAATTTGTTTGGGACTTCGGGTTGCGTTTGCGTACAAAATCTTCAATTTGATAGGTCGTGGTTCGGTAGTAACGGTCATAGTAGGTATTCTGGCAATGTATATGCCCGTTCGAAGTGTGATTTAGCAAAGTTGTGGGTTTTGCAGATGTCTTGCAGTTGTTTATGGATTGCGTCTAGTGGATTTTACTGGCATTGTTAATGTCAGCTAGGAAACTCATGTCCTGATATCTACCAATTTATACGGTGAAGAATCTCTTGTGGACGAATAAATAGTGCAAAAAAAGGTCGGCTTTATTGTTTACGTTGTTTTAGGGACGAAACTCGAGGAATGTCAGATTGGTCCTTTCACATTCGCCGTTCCCCTGGGGGTGTTCGAGGGTTGTGGGTATTTTGTGAACGCTAGTGGGAACTTATCGGCAGCTTACCATTTGTACCTAGGCAACCCATTCAAGTTATGGTTGCAATTCCGAACTCACTTGTCAACTTTGATCGTACTTAACAAACGTGGCAAGGTAATGGCGAGCTACACAGTTTTAAAAACGTTAATGGTACGTTGCCAAACAACCTTAGCCGTCGGCGTAGATATTATATGTGACGGCTTACAATGTTGTTGCATAGGCAGAATTTAATATAGTAATGTAAACAGAATATAAGTAGACGTTTGCTGTTTCTATCGTTTAACACAAAAAAAGTACTTTTTATCGGTTGCGATAGTGTGTTTTAATGGACTTTTTTGTTTGTCACTACGAGCGGGCACTTTAATATTTTTCACAAACGAATAAGTTGGATGTCATGTTTTGGGGTTGCTTATCAAGTCAGTGGATTTTTACTTCTGTGGCAAAGGTGTTCGAGGATCGTGGCTTCTTTCCTACGTATAATTTATATTTCGTCAAAACGACGACAATCTTCTTATTCCGTCTGATATAAGTCCGCTAAAATATACGAAGGGTTCGTATCGGTAACCGTATTTTGTAACTACAAGTCCACTCGCACATTCATCATTTTTCTACGCGCAAACACGAAATTCATAAATTAGATTAAAACAAGCTCGTTTCATAACGCGTTCATTCGTGCTGCTTATTAGCGGCACCATTTTGAGAGACAAGCGAATTCAAATTAGTTAGAGCCTGACACAAACGGCTTTTTTTAAATAATGCTCTCGGCGATGAACCCTAGTTGAAAAAAACACTTATATTCAAATTCATGCATCAAGCGTAACGATTCAAAGACCGAAGCAATACGACAACTTCGAGTTTCTTCAAACACTGATTCGTATGGAATATTTCAGAATTGTGTTTCCTGCAAAACATCCTAAACACGCTCAACATATACTTTTTAACAACTTGAAGCATTCGAATTCGTAACTGGTATGTTTTTTTATAAAAATAATATTAGTAAGACGTCGTGTTCGCAGCCTATTTTGTTCACAACAAGTACACTCGCACATGAATCATTGTTCCACGCGCACACACGAAAAACATAAATTAGATTCACACACGCTCGTTTCATAACGCGTTCATTGGCGCTTCTTATTAGCGGCACCATTCTGAGAGACAAGCAAATTTTTATTTGTTGGAGCCTTACAAAACGCCATTTATTTTAAAATCATGCTAAATTCGAGAAACCCAATTGAAAAAAACACCTCTATTTAAATGCATGCATTAAGCGTTAAGGATTCTCAGACCGAAGCAATACGCCAACTTTGAGTTTCCCTTAACACTCATTCGTATGGAATATATCAGAATTGTGTTTCCTGCAAAACATCCTTAAAACGCTCAACATATAATTTTTAAGAACCTAGAGTATTCGTTTTCGTAACGGGTGTGTTTCTTAATAATTTTCTCCGTTCTTCTCCTCGTTCTAGAAAACCCACATATATTATCCTCCTTCCCCTCTTCCTTCTCCTTCTCCTTCTCATCTCTTTCTTCTTCTACTACCCCTCCTTCTCCTCTTTCTTTTACTTCTCTGTTTCTACTCTTTATTCTTCCTTTTCTCTTAATTATCAAAATCCTTTGAGTCGTCAATGGTTCTCTCCCTGACTCTGTTGGCTCACTCTATCGCCTCCTCTTCGCACAAAAATAACTTCTTGCGTTTCCCTGTATTAACTCACCGTTGTTCTTCTCTATATTTTTTTTTCTAATCTCCATATCTTTCTTAGAGCATCACAATCCAGTTACATTTTAATTAAATTTCTGTTAACTTTGCAAAGTAAACACTACTTCATTGAGACGAAAATGTTTTGCGTTCTAGTTCCACAATCACGCAATGTCCTTGAAATAAGTCATTGAATTCAATGAACATTTATGTTTGATATTCTATAAAAAAGTGATTTATTTGATATGAAAATCGTTTAAGACGCCGTTTACATCTTTCAGACTCGTCATCTACAAAGTGTCAATATTTTTTACTAGAAAATAGAATGAATTTTACTATTCTGATTTTTTTAAATATCGTGTGTACAAGTTGCCCTATTGTGCGTCATAAATGCTGAGCAAAACATTTTTGAAAACCTTTAGAGATTATAAGATCACAATAAACGTGGACGTTGTTCCAAATTGCAATAGTATATTCGAACAAAAATATCTCAGTTTCTTTAAGTAAGCTGTAAGACATTGAGGTTACATGCGTTTTTTCTAATGAATTAATCTACTTATTCCTTAGAATTTTTTTTTCTTGGTATTCATATTCACTATCTAACGCTTTCGCATACTTTCTCAACTATGTGAAGATTGCGTTATGAGCATGGTCAATTAATTGGCGTTAAAACTATTTTGATAATCGACGTCTACGTGTGAGAGTCAGTAATGAAGCCTCAAACTCCTTGTAAAATAATTGAGGTTTACTACAAAGCGCAGTGCTATCTCCCTTTTTTTGCAAGCATTACACGTCGATGCGAACACTCCTTAAATCCTTAAACTAAAAATTCGCTTTAAGCTTCAAATAAACATTCTTTGGAGTTATTTTTTTACATTTCTATATCATAGAGTGATCATGTAGATTCTGTCTTTAGTAAATGCCGTCGCCTTTGCTTTGTTGACCAGCTTTAGGGTTTTTTCAGGCTCTAGCTATCAAAAAAACCTTTTTTCATGCCTTGAAAATTACTCTTAGCGTAAATGTTTTACCATAATTTTCCTTGGCCTTAAATGTTTTAGCTATTAAGCCATCAGTAGGTTCTGTTTTTAAAATATTTCATATTAAAGTTGTCTGCAGATTTTCTTCATTCAAGAAATCACAGTTTTACGCTACTTTAATCACTGTTCGTATTTTCAGACACCACAACCTATTTCCGCTAGTCCAGTTAATTTGAATGTAAATCTTTTCGACGAATGCGTAGACATTACCGTTCAATACAAACAATAACAGCGGCAAAGCGCAATTCGGTAACTTCTTATTTGGCCCGATTTTAAGTATCTCCAGATCTAGTTAAACAGAAATTTCAATACAATTTTTACATCTAGTAATTGTTATACTGCCTCTTTTAAATTATAAAAGTTTTGTTCCTCTTGACTTCAATACATCCACTACAATTATAATCATTATTACTCCCTGGAGCTGATTGGTTGCAGAGACGTTTACACGCGCACCTAAGCACTCTCACGCACAACTCACAAAGCTCTAAAATGCCATAAAATTGGTACAATTTTATAGTTCAAAAAATTCTACCACAAAACAACTTGACATGGCTTGTGAACAAACTGTCTCGACTGAAACCTCATTGGTCTCCCTCTGTTTTTAACATAGGTCGATGTTGCTCGCGCGGTTAACGCACATTGTGCTTATTTCGATTTAAGCAAGGCCGCTTGTTTCGTCAAGGCGTCTACTTCGGAAGCAGACGAACTTTTTCGTCTAATCTGCTCATCGGGGAACAACAACAAGAATGAGGACCTTTTTTTGAAGATTACTGAACCAATTGGCTCCATCGACGTGGCAAATTTGTCACTCAGTCCGGATTGCAAGTACGTTTTCAGCGGTTACAATTGTGTTTTTGTTTATCTTGTATCTAGACGCGCAACATCTGTTTGCGTTTCAGAAAACACTGTTTGCAGCAATGAACACGAAAAACGCCTTTTTATCTACGGCCAAGCGAATGATGACGACAAAATGGGGTTTTTAACGACTTTGCCGCAGTTCGAGCAAGGCGGGCAAATGGACGTTCGTTTCCCGTATATCGATTATCGCGGCGTTGCAAGTCTAAACGGTGAGTCCTCTGTCGAAAATGTTTTCTTTTTCTGTACCAAGATAGAAAGGATATATCGCCGTTATGTTTGTCTTTCAGGCAACGTTTACTGCATTAGTGGAAAAAAGCGCTGGAATTCGGATATCTTCCGAACAATTACAGTCATCGATTGCCGGACAGGATGCGTTACAGAGGCGCCACCAATCAAGACCCCTCGCTATAATGCAGCGGTTGCTGCATCTGTAAACGAACTGTTTGTTTGTGGCGGAGACTATAGCACAAACGTTGGTTTTCTTTCGAGCTGCGAGCGCTGTATTGAGGGGAGGTAAGTTCTAAGTTTTCATCATGTTGTTGTTTTTCTTATATTTGTCCGCCTTTTCGTTCTCAGTCACAATTTTTTTTCTTTTTCTTGTCGTTTACAGTCCATCCTGGCGACCAATGCCACCACTTAATACAGCACGGGCCGCAGCTGCTGCGATCGTCTTGTCTGGAGACGACGTACTTCTGCCCAACGCACCGCATCTTCTCTTGACTGGAGGGTTCAATGGCAGCTGTTGGAGTGGCATGTCCGACGTGTCGCTGCTGAGTCTTGGGGGGGACACAGATGCGCCACGGTGGATCGAAATGGCACCGATGAACCACGAGCGCAGGGACCACGGAATCAGTCTCTTTGCTGGACGGATTCTTGTTGTCGGCGGTAAGAAATGCGTCTCGGTAGAGATGCTTACGACACCGCTGGCAATCGGCGACCATGGGCAGTGGACTGACCTCAACCCAATCAGTTGGGAATTTGCATCGTGGGTTCATCTCGCAGTCTTCCAGAATCGTTTGCTAGCTTTTGGTATGTCGTGATAGACATTTTTATTTTTGTTATCATCTGTGAAACTCAATTCTTATTTATCCACGTTAAAGAATGTCATAACAGTGACTGTGTCGTATCAAAAATAAAGGAATTCGTATTCGACACAACCGGACAAAAAGTCGACAAGGAGGTGAGATTTTATCATGTTTCTGGCGCGTTTAATCAACCTTAATGGTATCAGACGACTGACGAATTTGCGTTGCCATGGCAATCGCGTGTTGTGTCGGACAGCGTTTTTGATAAAATGTTATCAACACACAAACAAAGATTCATTCTGCATTGTTAATTTTGTGCTTTTTTGCAGGTCGATCTGAAGCGATTTCAGTGGCGCCACATTGGTCTCGAGTTGCTCGAAAACGCCGTCGTCGTTGACGTTCAAAAAAACCCTTATATAAAACCGAATGATTTATTTTATAAATGCATTGTTCTAACACGTGTATTGCAATCAATTGTTTTTTCGATTCATAAATCTTTTTTTCGGTTAAAATGACAAAAGACGAATTTTATTTAAATAAAACTGATTTTCGTTAGTTGCAAATTCTTTAAATAAACGCAATCTACTGAAACTAATACTAATTGTTATTGAGGTAAATTTCTTTTGAATTGAGACTAGGCTTACTATGTCGGCGGATAGTCATTATGTTTTTGCGTTGATCCTTTGAGTTGATCGGAAACCTGAAATAATAGATCCGGAGACGCCTTTGTATACCAGCATTCGCGTATTGTAAATGTGATGCAATTGTATCGTGCGACAACTTTCAATGGGTTGCTGAATTAACAAAGGCAGCTTTCGCAGCTTCAGTTTGGGATTTGACAGAAGCCAAATAATCAACCATACTTCAACGCTATCTTGACATAATTTAGAAAGAATTTGGTACCGTGCGAAAGTTTTGAAAGCAAATGTGAAGTCTGCGAAAACTATTTTGGCGGCTCGTCAAAGAAACCTCGGGGGCAGCTTTCTTTTAGAAAAATCTATGAAAAAGACCCGAAACGTCGATCCGGTGTAGTGGGTCTCAGCAGACCTGTTTTGGTTATTTAACCCTTTAAAAAAGAGAACATTTTTAATACAGTTTAACAATCTTGCAATAATTAGAATGAAATCAAAAGTTTGCTACATCAGCTACAGGCAGGTTTCTTACGTAGAAACCTAAATAAACCTCAGACACTGCTTGCAGCTTTCGCAGTGAATGGACTTCCAGCCTGAATCGCTATTATGCGTAAGTTGTTTTTGTTTCTGCTTCCGATGGGGATATCGTGATAATTGTTGCGAGCCGATCGCGAAATGAGTTTCAGGAAGGCAAATAGCCACCAAAGTTTTCTTAAAGGCGATCTATGTCATGTTTTTTTTAATTGCAAAAAAACATCTCAGCTTTCTATGAATAAACATGTGAACGGGTTTGCGGTTTACGAAGTCATAAATGGTCGAGACTCGCCGCAGATTGGTGTGCACGCATAGGATTCCAAAAGTAAGCATAAACAACAGCCTTTAGATTACTGAGAAATTGCTTTTCGCGTAAGTTGCTCATCTTCATCAAAAAAACCATGATTCTGGTTTCACAAATTTTGCTAAAACAAGCAACAAAGATAACAAAATATGCATCCTCGAATGCAAAGTGCTGTGCGGTTGGTTTCTGGAGGTTATTGAACACAACGAGTTTAATAGTTTATCGTCAATGCTTTAGAATGAACGGACATGAGGGCACTTACGACGTCAAAATTGCAAGCCCCATTAAATGTAAGGTTATGGAACCAGCTAAACTTTAAATTCCTGAACGTTTCCCCGCGCAAAATAATCTCGTTTTCTCAAAATTGTGTATCGAGGATTGCTTACGCGTATAAAATATGTTCTCGAAAGAAATAGTTAATGATGCATTGCGCCAATTAAAATGTATCTATAATATTTATTTTACTCGCTGCAACAACGTTTTGCACTAATTCACTATATAATGCGACAGAATTTTTCTATCAGCAATAAATTCGACAGTAAAATGGAAGCGTAGACTCATGGTGCTTACAAATAAGGTCCAAAATTTTTATTTGATAACGTTCGGTATGCAATGATTTTTAAATTAATAGAACGCGTTTGCGTGATGAACATGAAAAAATAGAAACCTCAATAGAACCAAAACCAAATAACGAAAAAACCTAACTATTTTGATTGTTCATTAAGATGAATTTAGGATTAATTCCGTCTTCCTCTATACGATATTCATTAGAAATGTAGGTTGCAAGGAACATGAGTCAGCACGAACAGAAAAGCATTGTAATGCTTAATGCTCAAAAGGCATTGGTTATAATGAAAATTTCAAGTTCTTCCTTCTTCAGAAAAGGAATTTAAACAAAATATATTGCATAACTATGCAGACTTTGTACGTTAACTGTAATAATCTATTTAATAAATAAGAAACGAATGGAAAAGTCAATTTTGATGACATCTTTGAATGGTTGTTAACAATAACCATTGGTATCCAAAGCCATATAAAGGCATATATTAATATCGAAAAAAAATTATTATAATTTAAGCCCCAATAATACAAATTTTAACTGACGACTGCAAAATCGTCTTTAAAATACAACGGTGATTTTTCCCTCTTATTCGCTGCTCCCAGGTAGGGTGGAACGATTACGGGGAAACAAGCCTATGTTCGCATTGTAGAAGACACTTTTTTGAACTTTAAGAAGAAAACGCGTGCGGGCATAACAGTTTATTAATGTAGTAAAGCAAAGTATGCAAACGTACTTCAACAGTTTACTTCCGGATCCGATTCTAAATACCCAGTTATCGTCAGCAGATTAAATACATGTTTGTACTCCTATCATATTTTTAACACACATCAATCGGATTTGAATAAGCGTGTAAAATCACTCTTTTGTATGAGCGTTGGCACACATTCATGACAATGCATCGTAGTTTCTGCATTGCTCCGTAACCTTGACACATAATATCGGAGACTTAAACATTTTATGAAATACCTAAATATTAAGAGCATTGTATACAAAAAAATGCCGTATCTTGTTGCGAATTTTGGCCATCGTTATTGGGGAGATCGTCAAATACTTTCGGTTGATAAATTTATGTGTGCCACTGTAAAGGAAACAGTCACACATTTATTTATATTTATCTGTCATAAACACCGTCCGTTTTTACCGAATTTCGTATTTCGTTTTTTTATTCGTATTCCTAAATTTCCAGCTCTTACGTTTCAACGAAGTTTTGCTTCATATTCAATTCGTTCATCTCAATATCCTTCTTGTTATTCTTGTCTGATATTGGTCTGCGGAAATATATGAAGGAGTCTTACCGATAAGCCTTTTTTTTGCAATTCAAGTTAAATCGAGTTTACCATTGTTTAACGTGAACACATGAGAGCTATAGAAGCATGCGTAAAAACGCCTTTATTCGTGCTGCTCGTTAACGACACAATTTTCAAAGACAAGCAAACATCGAATTTGCGGAGCCTTACAATAAAGTCATAACTTTAAATCATGATTTCCGTGAAGCACCCAGTAATAATAAAAACCCCTTATATGCTTATTCATACATCAAAGGTAAAAAGATTACCACAATAAGATCGGTTTTGATCGTTACTTATTTATCCCAGTTTTTAACAAATAACGACTCAGTAAAACTTGGATGAATGTTTCTAACACGGCTATGCTATCACCCGACTGCATTAGCTATTAAATGCAATGATGCATTAACTACACTTGTCTCAATTTACACCCACATTTCATGTCTTCGTGGTTCTGCAATCACGCAATGACCTTGAAACAGGGTGTGATACCACCCACAAAGGTTTCAGCGCGTTGCAGATAATAATCCATAGGGTTTTATAATGTTTACTTACGCATTCGAATAATGCATAATTGTAGACATTTCGGTATTTTCTTAAAGAATACTGTCCTTCGTTGTTTATATTTATGCAGTGGTTTGAATTTTATGGATATGGAATCCCATTTTAAGTTCTTTTAAACGAAGTACGAAACGAATTTCCCCATCGCCAATGCTACGTTTTTTTTCACCTGAATTACTTAAATGAAATCTGACAAGTCTTTGTTTATAATAAGATAATTTGTTTTTCTGTAAAATGTAATAAAATGTAATTGCCGGCTTTTTGCTTCTTCGATGCATAATATATGTCTTTCTAGCGCGACAGAATATTTTTATATGGGCATTTCTTTGACTTAATGAATGCCTTCCTCATCAAACGGAATTGACGGTCTTATTAGCATCTTTACCAAATTAACCGGTTTTGCCACCTGTAATATACAAATCGATCGATAATTTTAGCAGTTGCAAATTGAAAGTGGCGCGCCATACTTCGTCTCAACGCTCAACAATTGGGTCAATCAAAAAATGTAATAGGAGTACGAGAATGTGTTTAACATAGACGTTTTTCTATTTAACAAATGGTATATTCGTTATAAATAATCTTAATAATTAAATTGGGTTCCTCTCAAAAGTAACATCGTATCATGTAAACAAAGATGTGAACCTGTAATCATCTTTTAAGGAACATCGGCATAATAGGTTTGATCATTAAAGACTTCGTAAACGACTGTTTTACGATAGCCATAATTTAATTACAGCTGTTATACATCTATGTGACCTCTGTCCAGTTAAGAATTGTCAGAACAATGTTGAATGCACAATTATTTAGTTTAAACGTGACGATGAAATTTGATAAAATAAATTCACATCCAAAGGTCTCAGTCGCTGTTTCGGAGGGCGTCGAGGTCGCCGCAGGAAACCAATGAGGTTGCAGTCGGGATAGTTTGTTCAGCAGGCATGTCAAGTTGTTTAGTCGTAGAATGTTTAGAACTACAAAATTCGAAGAGTCGTAAGTCGTGCTTAGGTGCGCGCGTACAGTTCTCTGCAACCAATCAGCTTTAGGAGGTTATTATAATAGTAATTGTTATGACTTTATTGAGGTAACAAGAAAAAAACCTTTCAGCAGTTAAAAGATACAGTATTAACAGTATTAGAGTGGAAAATTGTCTTGGGAAAATGTAATATGGATGCCTGGCATAAAGTCAAGTAATCCGCGTATTTTATAAGTGTCACGTCGTTGGGGGACCAAAGGCAAGAGGTGTTATAGTTAAAAAGGTAGGGAGATAGCAAGTAAGTAGAGGCTTCATTTCCGACCCTTACATGTTGTCGTCGATTAGAAAAAAAATAGTTTTGAAGCAAATTAATGAACCATGTTTCAGCGTCATCTTCACATAGTTAACAAAGAATGCGGGAGCGTAAGATAGTGAATATGAATACGAAGAATAAAAGGATTCGAAGGAATAAGAACATAAATGCATTAGAAACAAGTAATGTAACCTAAATGTCTTTAAGTAACTGAGATATGTTCAGAGCAGTTTTCAAAAATGTTTAGCTATGAGTTTTAGCAGACCAATGGGGCAATTTTAACACATGAGATGTTAAAGAAGAAGAATGCCCCAAGTTCTTATAAGGAATATATTGAGAGTGGTTGAGATGTTTTGCAGAAAAAACCAATTCTACCAATATTTCATACGTATAACTCTACTTGACGCCTTTCGCTCCCGCATGAAGTGAAGAGTGGAGTGCGTGCGATAACGTAACTACAGCGTCCAGAGTGCTTCTATTTGATTTATAAGCAAACTAAAAATGGTCATCAGAAGCTTTAAGCCTGTCATTGTATACAAAAAAGATGTGCTTTTCAATGAGTTTTAACTACACAGATAAATTGGCGATAGGTCTGTACTTTACATGTCCGGCGGAAACATTGGACGGTTTTGGAATTGTGTGTTAAAGCGACATCTCTTCATTACGGAGAAAATAAGCATTCTCCTTACAAATGATTTACAAGCGGGGTTGCAAAAAGAAAATCTCCCAGTGACTGATTTTAAGAATCGC
>JAPUBX010002515.1:0-14307 GCA_028672205.1 Proteocephalus fallax
GGCGATCGCGTGATTACAAGCGCATTCCGGGGCAAACTGAGTTGTTATAATTTCACCCGGCATGTTCTCATCTCCACTAGAACAGAGGCGATTTAATAACGAAAGCAAGAGAAATATGTTGCGCCGCCTGAAAAGCTACGCTGCCTCAGCTTGGAGAACCACCAGTGCCAGATTAACGGCTGAATCCAAGCATTTCCTATCTAACATCAGGAAATATAATAAATACTTGCAAATAACGTTGTTCGGCTCCGAAATCGTTGCAGTTCAATACATGCCAACTTTCGAAGTGAAACGACTAATTTATTTTCAGGAGACTTGGTTTAAGCTCTAGCCGGATAAAATCCTTTGTCATGCCTGTATAATTCCTTTTTTTGTATATTGGTCCCCAGTTCATTTCCCCGGTCTTAAATGCTCTGACTTTATAACCCTCCGTTAGCTTTAAACATAATCTCGTTTTCTCGTGGTCTGCCTATGCTCTCCATTCAAGAAATCATCGTTCAACGCTACTTCAATAGATGTTCACTAATCGCTTCTCGTATTTTTTTTCAAGTTTATCAACGTGTAAATCTCTTCGACCAATGCATAGGCTATACCGTTCAATACCCACAAGAACGGCGACATATCGCAATTCGGTCATTCCTTATTTGTCCTGATTTTAGCTTCACCAGAGCAGGTGAAGGTGGAACTAAAAGACAGTATCCAGTACTTGTTATGCTGAAAGGTTCGGTCCTCGTGAACTCAATAGAGCGACTTAAATTATTATTATTATTCTAGCCGGCTGCCTGTTCCCCGAAGGTCGACATAAATTCATACGGATGTATTTCATCGGTGATTGCAATTGTGAATTGAATTCACATTTCGGAATGTCTACCGAAATCAAAGTTTCTTCACGAAAAAACAAATTATTGCTTTTTTCAAAACAAAGCGTAGCATCATATCACTGTTATACACTAGATTGTTGTCTTTGCTAACAAAACGCCTACTGGAGAACATATGCGACGATTCAACACGTCAACTATCGACGAGATGGAAATTTTCATGCTATCCAGAGATGTAATCGCCCATTCGGAAATTGAAAATCGGCGTGGCAATTATCCTGTTGCGAAATATCGACCCTTCAAATCAGTAGTAAAATTTATGATCAACGACCTGGAAACACCCAGTAACTGGCAAGGAAACAAATATTAAATGCAGTGCCCTTAACCCGTTGACGAATCAATGGCAGCGGACGTGTCGAGATACACAGCAACAACCTCGATTCGCCACCTCACTCACATTCATGTCCCCTCTCCCTATAAGGCTCTTCTCGATCAATTTCCAGACCTCCAAAACGTTGACACCGAACTCGACGCATAGGGCACTAAGAATCGCGCATTGTCGGCGTTTTCAGTCCAGGTCGAGCACTAACTATTGTTTGAATAATAAACAATAAGTTGCATTCCCGACCTTCATCTTTGATTATCGTACCATTCTGATTTTTAGGACACGATTTCTTAGAATCCCAATATTGGTGACCATATCATGCCCGGACGAAAATCTTCTGATCTACGATGATCAACGTCATTTTCGAACATTTCCGTCCCGTTCTACTCATCTCGTGTTGTGAAAAACAACAGCCAGCAACAGAAGCATTTTTGCTAATAAGTAAGCACGAGCTTTGACCGCTTGAAATCAACCCGAACGCAAGCCATGCTACGACGCATAAGAATGGCATCGATAGACGCGAGGCCTGACAGCAGTCTCCCCTCCTGACCCTCGCTGACTTCGCCACCAAGTGATTTCATTTGTTTGTAATCGTCACTTTAAGGTACTAATTATTGTATCTCTTCGCCTATCGACGAAGAGTCTAAGGAGGGAGCCATGTAGTGACCTTAAATTGTGTGTTTATTTATGTCCCACGCATGACGTCCATTATACTGGCACCCAATTGGCTAACGCACACCACACCGCATGTTGTGACCTTAACGTGGATAAATTAAGACAATATCGACGACACTTGGTCGGCCACCCACTTCTTACCAAAACACGTCCCACACGTGTCCAGACAGGACTCGCCCGAAGCGGGCGCTAGGCATCGCACCTTGTCGGCGTTTTCGGCCCAGGTCGGAACCTTACTATTTTTTAAATAATAAACAATATTATTCATTCCTGACCTTCATCTTTGGCCATCGTGCCATTCTGATTTTTGGGCCACGAAATCTTCGAGTTACAAAAGATTGAACCAACAATGAATAATAGACAAATGGCAGTACATCAAAAAATATCGCTTTTGTGTGAAAAAAGACAACAATAAACTTATCTAGGGGCTGGAAGTGTTATTTTCTTGCTTGCGCGTGCTGCTGGAGTCGATTAACTGATTTTCATTGCCATAAGATAGCTCATATCCGACAATACCGCTTCAAGATCAGCCATTTTTATTTTTTGGTTTCGTAAATATTTATGGTTTACGCACTGAAATATAATCCAGTAACATTACAAACAATAGATGTTGAAGTCATTTATCAGAATTCAAATAAAAATAGCTTTTGGGTGTCATCCAAAACGACAGATTTTAACGACACGAAGTCAATAATTATTGATATCCTTATAGAAAGGAAAAACATACATTTCTGAACAATTTTGCAGTAAAACTCTTTCTATTTGCCTTTTAAGGAACAACTAAAATATGCACAGATGGTGAATAGGCGAACTGCGATATACAGCATTTGGTTATGTCTTACACTGCTATCACCAAATGCAGTGTCCAATTTACTTCGACGATTTGAGAAAACGTACCGAAGAGTGACATTTGATACTAGGACAGAATCGTTACTTGAAAACTTATAATGGAAGTTGCATAGCTGATAACCAACTTTATATGTTATGAATATGGAATCGAACGATGATCAGAAGCGTGGTTGAGATTTAAAGGGCAGACCTGCAATGATATAAATGAAATGTTATGTTATAAGTTGAAAAATAATACATGCAGCCAGTATGGGATATGGGGAAATTGTCACTGGAGATGACAGTTAGTTATTTGGGAGAGTGGCGGACTTAGATGGGGATGCAGGACCTGTAATAGCCAGCTAGCCCTAGAAAAGACCATACTTCGTCAGAATTGCAGTTTGAGAAAGCCGCATTTCCGGGTGTTAAACGCCAAAACCACGTGAGCATATCTCGTTAAAACCTCTGTTTGATTCTGTAATTATTGTTCGATTGTGGCAGCCAACACTATTATGTCGTCTTAATACACTATACAGCGGGAAAAGGAACAAACAATACAGAATATGTTTGTTTGAAGCGTTGGCATGTGTACGCCGCGTTGACGGGGTCCACAGGGTGTTTGGCAAACTCACAGAGTCCGCTAGGCTGTGTAAAGGCCGTTTTCGAACGGTCTGCAGGGTTTTATTCAATCTGTCAGTAACTGGAAGTGAGGTCCAGGGATGTTTAGGACTTCTGATGCGCCATGACCGCTAATAGATCGGGAGTAAGCGTCTGATGTCGTGACTGCGTTTAGGCGCCTATAATCGATGCATAAGATTTTTGGGGCTGCCCAAGTAAATCATTTGTGAACGGAAACAACGCTTTGTAAAGGGATGTTGTCGGGAAGGATCTGCTCTGATGCAAAAGCGCTCGCGTCCTAAGCGATAGACGGAGAGTCTCGTGTGAATTCGTGAGCGAGGTTGTGATCACGGATGCCTCGTAGCATCACACTAAACGTAAATTGTTCATTTCCATGGGTTCGGAAGGCTTGGAGTGACAGGCTCTTGAGTGTGACGTAGAAGTCCCGCAGAGGACTCTTCATCTCGCTGGGTGCGGTTGAGTAGTTTAAAATACGCATCGTTGTTGCCAGAACTGAACTAGAACAGCTGTTCTAGGGCTTTCCTGTATTCCGAAAATTGGGACAGGATGGAGTGGGCGAGGCCGTCCACTTGGTAGTCTAGGTCTTCTTGTCGGAAAATAGACACAAGTATAACATTTACACCTGAAATTAAGAGAGAATGTTCTTCTCAGTCACTTTCAACCACCAATATGAGTTGGCAATATGTTTTTATTTAATAGGTACAGTTGAACCACTTTCTTCGTTTTTCAGTAGTTTTTTTTAAATTATTTAATGTTTCTCCTAAATATTTTCTTCACAACAATCGGTCTAATTCATTTCTTTCAAATGACGTCTCGCAAAAGATCAAAATTAGGTCGTAGTACTCGGCGATCGGAAGAAACGCGAAGAGTAATTGCAAATTGAACTGAGGAAGAACGGTCAGAGATCAATGCCTTCCAGAGATGTAATCACCCATACGGAAATTGAAAATCGGCGTTCCAACTACCGTTCAATTCCAACAAGAACGGCGGCATATCGCAATTCGGTCATTCCCTATTTGTCCCGATTTTTAGTCTCACCAGACCAGGTTAAACAGGAACTACAAGACAATTTTCGCATCTAATATTTGTTATCCTGCCTTTATTAATGCTGAAAGTTTTGGTCCTCGTGACCTCAATAAAGCCACTACAATTATTATTATTATTATACTGTTGCGAAATATCGACCCTTCAAATCAGTATTAAAATTAATGATCAACAATCTGGAAACACCCAGTCACTGGCAAGGAAACAAATATTAAATGCAGTGCCATTAAACATGATTAATAACGATTAATGATTCCCCAATTATAAGGACATTTAATATTCGTCCGTTTGAGTCAAACAATGTTTCCATTTATTAATGTTAATTCCAAAATTAATTTGTAGCTTTCGGCAATGTCAGTAAAGTTAGCAGACAACCAATTTTTTTGTGTGGCTTTCACTCTGTGTTGCAAGTACACGCCCAGCCGCATTCTCTTTTTGAAGGACGTCGAACGCGGTCGCCGCTTTATGGTGGACTCCTGCCCTGACGTGAGCGTCTAACCCCCTCTATGTCTGACCGGTTACACCTTGACACAGATTTCGTCTTCCAGGCTGCCAATCGAAGTAACATCAAAACTTACGGTCAGCGTGCTTTTCGTCTCGACCACGGACCGGGGCGCAGTTTCCATTTCACATTCATCGTGGCTGATGTCCCTCATGCGATCTTAGGTGCGAACTTCCTTTTCACGTTTTTTACCTATCTGTCAGCGTCCGACGAAAGAAACTCGTTGATGAATCAATGGCTGCGGACATCTCGGGATACACAGCAACAACCTCGATTCGCCACCTCACTCCTACGACGCATACGACTCGCATCGGTAGACCAGAATGCCAGGTGAAGTAACACTCTTCATCGTTCGTGAGCACACCTACTGTGTAGATATCCCCACCGCAATAGAAGCCTTTTTCTCACGATTATGTGGTTTACCTTCAACCACCAATCCGAACGCCAACCATGCTACGACGCATACGACTCGCATCGGTAGACACAAAAACCAGGCTACATGATTTTCTTCATCTTCCGTAAGGAATCCGCCTAGATAAATCACCTCTGATCTTTTTTTAAATAATGTTGCCAACCCTGCCCGATTTTTGTCAATCCGAACGCCAACTCTGCTACGATGTAAAGGACCGACACGAACGTCTCATGAACGTCTTGCAAGAACCTTGGCACCATTTTCCCTCGTGAATTTCGCAATAAAATATCCAATCCATTTCCCGTCCGTTAACCTGCGTCCCCACCAGCCATCCTTATTATATCTATTCCCCTGTCGACGAAGAGTCTAAGGGGGGGATGCCTGTAGTGACCTTAAAAGCCCCTTTTGTTTTACCACACACGAACCGATTTCGCCCACGAACGCGCGATCGCCGACTTAACGTTGTGAATTTGTATTATTAAATATTGAGAACAATCTTGATTATAGTTTGGTTTTTGTTCTAATTCGTAATCCTTTTTAGACGCGTATGTCATAAAAAGGCTTAGTGGTTTTAAGTATCGTTGGCACTGAACCAACACAGACCTATGAAAGAGAAGGTGAATGAATATTTGTATAATCAAATCCGGGTTTCTAAATCGCAAACTTAATTCTTGCGACTTAATTCGACCCGATAGAAAATCAACTTTATCGTTATGTTCCTCTTGACCACCGTCGACATTTATCGTAGAATTTTGCGTGTGGATCAATTAAGCAACCGTTCTGGAGATGTAGCACTTTCTACTTAAGCGAATTCAGTAGCTGTAATTTAATTGCATTCTATCGGCGAATAATTTAAAGGAGCATCCAACAAAGGTGAGAAAGACCATTTGGAACCACGAACGCAGTGTATGCAATATTCAACATTCTTTGGTTGACAAGGAGTAAAGTCCATGCATTTAAACAGGTAATTCGTCAGCAATGGGAAAAAATTGATATTCGGCCTGAGAAAACGCTTGGGGAAGAATTGCAACCACAAAAACCTTGGCGTCTCCTGCACGCCCTTCCACCGTCCCAAGAGATTTCTGTCTACGCGGTTCTCCAACAACACATCAACATAGGTGCAATTGACAAACCGACGAAGCGCCGGATTCTCCCTACTGCCACCGCGCCAAACCTACTGGTGAACCCAGAAGAGAGGACTTCGTTGACTAGCAGCGGAACTCAATTGACGCGTCTGTCCAACAATCAGTCCCAACAAAGCTGGGACCCCCGAAAAGACTGCATCACCAAGAATACTTCGGAAAGCTTGACCGTCTAAGATTGTAAGAAAGGTTAAATGATTGATCAGACATCGCCAATGGGATACAAAAGTCAACAAATTGTAGATCACCAGTTAGACCCTAAATATGGGTTACCGCGGTACTTAAACAACAAGTTTACAAATTATAAATCCCCAGGGAAGTATCCCATCCCAAGTATACAAGATATGCTTGCAGATTCTCGCCGATAATTTCCACAAACTATTTTACTCAAAACAAGAAAGCGAAGTATTTCCAAACGAAGATAGTATTTCGATCCTGTTTGCGCTATGTGCACTAACTACAGAGGCACAGTCGAAGTCGCTTCACCTCCGCAAGAGACGCTCCAATAAAGGAGGTTTTCGATGTTTTCGGTGATGCATCGATGCGCTCTTGGTCCTCGCCCGGATATCAGAACATCATTACGAGTTCAACAGTCAATGGATGCCTGTTTGATCGCTTTCCGTGCGACATTCGACTTGACCATCTGAGATTCGCTGTAAATTGCCAATAAACGCGTGGTTGTTATGTTGCATGAATAAGAGAAAGATGAATAAGTCAGCACACACCCAGAATCATATTTGCCCAAAGAAAACGTCTTACTATTCAACTTCGATTATTTCATCGCAAAATCTACCGGCAAATGGGGATTTCTATAAGACGTCGATTCAGTCCACACACACAAACAGTCGCACCAACAAAAACGAATAAGATGCGAAAAAAAGCATTTCTACTAAATGAAATTTCTGGTATTATTGATCAGGTCATCATTTAGAAAATGCGACGCCGATCGAATACCTTGATTAAACTACGACATTTGGAACAATCGACCACAAGGTTAATGAATGGGTTCACATTTTATTCTTTTCTTGTCTTTCGGACAAGGCAAATTGTCTTTGCCCTCTCTCCACTACAGAGAATGACCTCACAGCATCACACACGGCTCAAACACACGGAACAGCCTGGTAGCAAACCCGCTAAGGACCTGTCCCATGTTTACCAAAAGCCTCTCTCTTATATTCATTCATATATGCGGCATTCATAATTATGTATCTATGCGGCGTACCATATGCAGATTTCCCCCATTTGACGCGTCTTATGGTTATTATGGCTATCTTAGAAGTGTCTGTCTCAAATTGTTTCCCGTAGACTCCGAATGACGTACTCTTAAATTAATAGAACGATCCACTATTGGTCGATAAGGACCACCGACAGCCTCCCTCCCAGACGCCTCACTGTCCAGGCCGCCTGGTGTAATCGCATGCGGCGGGAGACCAGGCGCGCCCAAGAGGAGTCACAGCAGCTGTTCCTGGCCGCATGGATAAAGTCGAGCGGAGGTATCAACGAAAGCGCAGTTGTTCTGGGTTTGGGAGGTGGTCGGATTCAGCTGCTCGTGCCATCCTGCGGTTTGGTTCTCACTCCCTCAATGCAGAAGTTTTCCGTGATGCCTACAAATGGACACTCAACTCGAATGGCGTGGTGGAGAGTTACGGAACTAGCGGCACTGCCAAAAGAGCATTCATTGACGTCCAGTGGAGGTCGGATCAACCGCATGAGAACGGCGATAAAACGCCTCCCAGCCGCCTAAGTATTCTTTCGGTGTGCCCCGTGAAGCTGCTTTGTAGTTCGAGGGGGCTTTTCATGAAAGCGGAGATTCACCACCCCCTTCTCGTTCAAACGTAGTGCCAACCACCACCCCCTCCCTCCACCCCTCCACAATTGGTGTACAGAGTGCCTCACTATTTGTTTAATTGTACAAATTAAAGAGACTCGCATGACCACGAAGCGTTTTGGATAGGGCCTTTCAATGGCTGCTATTTCCCGTTTGTGGGTTAAATTGGCCTTTCTTGCAAATTTACCTTGATGTCACTTCTTTTATTCTTCTTAACTAATTCTGCATTTTCTACGTATAATCGTGACGTCCTATAACATTTTCGTTCATTGTTAATTTTAATGCTAAAAGTTTTGGTCCTCGTGATTTTTATAAAGCGAATATTATTATTATTATCACGAGCAAGGAACGGTTACCCATCCTGGATTGAAGGGAAGGGGTCCCCCACTAAGCCGGTTTATCCTCTAGTAGGATTGTGGTTTTTTTAATAACACCAGACAAGGCCAGGGCAACGCGTGGTCGCGTATAGCTTAATCCACAGTATGAAAACACAGAGAGAATAGACGAATGCCCTCTTCCAAAAACTAATATAATGAAACAACCAATAATGATGCCGACACATCTTGTGACGAAAAATAAAACAGGTTAATAATGGTGATCAAATAAATTTACTATGCGTTGCGTGGAAAGTGTCCAGGACCTACAAATCGGAAAGCAGACAGTCTTTCATTCTTTAAATAATATAATGTTACAGTATTATCAACGGTGTAGACGACGTAGATTGAAATAAATAAATTTATTATAATACAGCATTTCCCATCTGATTTATCAAAAAAATCATGGAAGAATGGGCGTCCTTTAAAGCCATCAATTCTTATTTGTAATGGCGTCCAACTATTTTGGCGCGGCCATCGGCGGATGGCCTCGTTCGGTAGTCGAGCAAAGGTCTATCACCAAGAGAGCGAGAATGCCGACCGCTAAACCATCGGACCACTTGCCTCTAACGCCGATACATGAAAGAGTAATTTCCCTGAATGCAGAAGAATCTCACTAGTGCGCAGACGCGCTTTGCTTCACGAAACAAGCAAAGCGGAAATGGCGTGATTTGACTTGCACCCAAGTGACCCAATGCTTTGCATGGCGTGATATTCTGGATTCACAACGACCCCAATCGTATATGTGAATACGTAGAGGGGATGCGGTTATCGTTACACGTAAGTATGACAAATGGAGAGAATGGACCAGTGAGCAAGCTCAGCATGGTGAAGGAGGACGTTGAGTTTGTTCTGGGATTTCTGGAAGAAGATCCGCAACTCGCACGCTGTGTGGTGTGTAACGTCGTAGGCGTAGACCGGTATGTCCAAACGTGCGTGCCCCTCCTATAAGGTAATGGGAGCATAGTAAAACAAGGGGCGTTACATTACCCTACCTCCAGGGGGAGCACTACCTTCAGTGCTCGTGGTAGGGACTATCTCCTCTTGATCGACCGGTTGAATGTCGGATTCCGGTAAGAATCGGACAGTTCGGATGACATAAAGGTTTGGTCGTAGGACCCGTTTGATGCGGTAGGGTTTTGTACGCCAAAGGTGATGAAACTGTTTAGGAACCCCTGGTGGGTGTTCCAGTCGGTGTTTGCGTACCAAATCCTCGACTTGATATGTCGCGGGTTTTCAGCTGCGGTCATAGTTGGTCTTCTGTCGATCATATGCGCGTCCGAGGTGAAAACGGGCTAAGTTGTGGGTGTAATGGAGGTCTTACTGTAGTTTAAGGATAGCGTCTGGTGGCTTATACTAGGGGCGGGCGGGGGTCATGTTAAACATTTCGGCTGGGATTCTAATTTGGCGGTGTGTAACAATTTTTAAGGGGGAAAATCCGGTGGACGAATGGATGGTGGGGCGGTATGCAAGGATGCGGCGAGCTGGGTGACAGTCCTAATCGTGGGGGTAATTGTTACAGACGAAACTCTTGAGAAAGTCGAGGAGCGTCCTATTGGTCCTTTCCACTTGGCCGTTTCTTTTAGGGTGTCCGAGGGTGGTGCGTGTCTTGTGTACGCCTAGCAGTGTGCAAAAATGGCTGAAAACTGCGCTCTTGAATTTTGATCCTTGGTCGCTATGGATACTGTAAGGGACACCGTGTTGGGAGACCCAACGGTTCAAAAATGTGAAAGCGACCGTCTCCGCTTCCTGATTCGGGAGTGCTTCTACTTCAGCCGCTTTGGTAAAGTAGTCTACCATAACTAGGATATACCGGTCTCCGGGTTCTGTCAGCGGAAGTGGGCCGACTATGTCGATACCGATGCGTTCTCCGAGGGATCCGACTGGCATCGGTTGGAGCGGAGCGATGGGGTCTGCATTTGGGCCCTTGAAACTGGCACACGGGGTTCAGGTTCTGCAGAACGTATTCGAGGCGTCGCGGATATTTGGCCACCAGTATCGATGGGTTATCGTGGTTTCCATCTTTCGTTTTCCTAGATGGCCGAGTTGCTCGTGGACTTCAAAGATCACTTGGTTGACTAGGGAGCCAGGGACAACTACGCCTTCAGATTGGGAGCGATCTTGTTGGTAGATGAAGATGGTGACAGCATCCTCGCTCTGTTTGCGATGGACCTGGGTTCGGTTCGCAGGCCACCACGGGTCGAACTGGGGCGCTTCAATTTGTAAAATTATGCCCGAAATCTTCATGGCAAACCCCTCACGAAACCGGTTTATCATTTAGTAGGCAATAGTGGTATTTTTAATTACACTAGACAAGGCCTGGACAACGCGTTGTCGCGTAAAGCTTAATCCACAGTATGAAACACGCAGAAAGAATAGGCGAATGCCCTCTTCTAAAAACTAATATAATGAAACAACCAATAACGATACCGACACATCTTGCTACGAACAATATAGCAAGTAAAACGATGGTGATCAAATCAATTTACTATGCGTTGCGTGGTTAGTGTCCAGGACCTACAAATTGGAAAGCAGACAGCCTTCCATTCTTTCAATAATATAATGTTTTAATATTATCAACGGTGTAGACGACGTAGATTGAAATAAATACATTTATTATAATACAGCATTTTCCATCTGATTTATCAAAAAAATCATGGAAGAATGGGCGTCCTTTAAAGCCATCAATTCTTATTTGTAATGGCGTCCAACTATTTTGGCGCGGCCATCGGCGGATGCCTGGTTCGGTAGTCGAGCAAAGGTCTATCACCAAGAGAGCGAGAATGCCGACCGCTAAACCATCGGACCACTTGCCTCTAACGCCGATATTTGAAAGCGTAATTTCCCTGAATGCAGAAGAATCTCACTAGTGCGCAGACGCGCTTTGCTTCATAAAACAAGCAAAGCGGAAATGGCGTGAGATGACTTGCACCCAAGTGACCCAATGCTGTGCATGGCATGATATTCTGGATTCACAACGGCCCCAATCAGTGCAGAATACTATCTCTATAACGCGAGATAGAAGGGAAACTAAGCAATCTGCATAAATTAAAAACGTAAATCAGCCATTTCTTGGATAATAGGCAATATCCGAAAGCTCTTAAACCATTAACTTGAAATTATAAAAAAAGGTGTTTTATTTTCTCCTTACCATTCCATGGCGAACCCCATGAAACCAGAAGAATTCTCAACGCAAATTGTAATTGGTCTTCGGTAGTAATGCCGTTCCTTCCGTCGCGTTTATTGCTTAGAATAGGACGATTTTAAAGTGTGAGACAACGTGAATAGCTTTGGTTGTCCTTGCTTCTTCTTGGTTGTCAAGGCTATCGGCGACAAGGGGATGAACCGGCTTTATGAATATCGGGAATCGTGAACACCCATGCGCGGCTATCGTAGGTGTCGATTCGGAGCCGATTTTGGTTCAGCGGCGCACTCAGTAGACGGACTGAAAGCCCGCGCGTTCCATGCGTTCAGTTTCGATAGTTCCTAACAGTGAGTTTAGATGCCCGTTACTATGGCAACGCCACCCTTGGCAACGCGACGGCGAGAAGTAATGCGCCTGATCTCCTGTTGACGATTGCGCTTGCCGGATGCTATTCAGATGATTTGGAAGAGCTTATACCAGTCGCCTGTGTTAGGTTCGATCTCCATAGATTCCGTCACTTCGGACTAGTGCTTGTTTCGGTATACCTTTCCTGCCGTCAGAGCTGTTGAAAGTTGGGCGTGTCTTGCATGCGCGTTTCCTTGGCCTTTGCGGTAAGCAACAGTCTAATCGACATGGCAACCAAAGTCGCTTAACGTCTTCAAGAGAAGCACCAATCAACGAGGTTTTCGATGTGTTCGAGGATGCTCTTTCGGGTCTCAAGAATATTGGAACATCATTAAAAGTTCTAACAGCCAACCGGCGCAAAGCGCGCGGCATTCAAATTGGTGCACAGAGATTCGCTTTCGGACGACATGGAAAACGAATTTTCTACATGTCCGTTTTTCCTTATTCAGTGTTTGTTGACCCCCCTCATACCGTTAACGGGCAACCGATTGTGGGAGCAATTTTCAGTACAGATTAATCCAACAGGTGAGTGAGTGCGATTTGCTTGATTAAACAAATGCACTTGTAATCGCATACTATATAAGGTGGGCATTGATATCTCCATTTAAATTTCCGCCTGCAATGAACGCGATAACTCTTATGGGATGTCTTCTGCTAGGTTAGTTCGCTTTCTTATTTAATTCCACTTTACTATCATGCCGAATCTACAATCGGCTTTTACAAATCGTTCATTTTAGTCTCTAGTTCGATGTGCCAGCATGAAAGTCTATATATAAATGTAACTCCGAACGAAACATTCGAAATTCCGCTCCAACTGAATTTCGCACCGATGGTAGGTCCTTTTAAGTTGTCCTCTACTGTTCACGTGAGTAGGTCGCGACGTGGGAAAACAATACAGTCTTCGATTTGGACTGCAGCAACGCAACAGACTTCTGCTTGTTCAACAAGAGTAGGTTGTTAGTCCATTGAACCACGTGGGTACTTTTGATGACTTTCAAACATATTTTCCGTTTCGATCGGCTTCAGCTGACAACGCAATTTCCATTCATGGCAATGTGGGGCCACAACCGTATGATATTATATTTGCTATGGCTTCACGATTGGTGTCCTCTGTTAATATCACTCACGAAACCTATTCGGGAACAGGTAAGTCTAACGAAACCTATGCAATTTATTCCATGTTGTTGTAACCTTTTTTATTTGAAGGACCAGCCATAATTACGAAGAATTACACAATTAATGAAGAGCATTATGTTGCATTCCTGGATACTTTGACGCAAGTTTCTGATGATTTTAAAAATCCATTTTGGCGAATCCTATGTTTTAAATATTTTCGGTTAGATCCTCTCTGCCCGTGATTCGAGTAATAACCGGGTGGTCTTTAAGAAGCGGACTAACTGCTCTTCTGCATCAACGTCACCATGTTATAAATACTTGCCGTGTGAGTTGAACAATGCCAATTTGTCTATTAAATGATGAAAATGTCTCTCGGCTGAGCATTATCTATTCCCATTCAGCCAACGTCACGCTGAAGGGGATCCTTCGGAACAACAGAACAATCATATGGCTAACTGAATCACTATACGAACCCCGACAGTTTATGAAAATCTTTTTGGTGTCATCATCTCTAAACGGTTTGTCTTTTAGTTATTCCACATCAAATAATTAGTATGCGTAGTATTATATAAGCTCTCCTTAGAAAATTGGTTATTTCATGATTGCAATTAAACGTATCGCAATTCCATTATTTACAATATCGACAATATTTATACCAATTATTAGGAACGTCAGAATTCTGCAATAATGAAGAGTGTCATTTTTTCGTCAATCCTAACGAAACATTTGAAATTCCGCTACAACTGAATTTCGCACCAATGGTAGGTCCTTTTCAGGGTTCTTCTATTGTGTATTCCTGTAGGTCGCGATTTGGAGCCACATGGATATCCTCAATCACACTCTCAATTTGGACTGCAATAACAAGATGGACTTCTGCTTGTCCAAAAAAGTAGGCTATTCGTCCCTTGGGCGGCAAAGGGATTTTTTTGTCTTCGTGACGCCGTGTGTGTTTCCATTTGATTTAGGTGACGACGCGATTTACATCCATGGCAAC
>JAPUBX010002516.1:0-11669 GCA_028672205.1 Proteocephalus fallax
AGAAGAGAGACTGGAAACCCTAAAACGCTGACTGAGAAGAGAGACTTAAAGCCCAACCTGCAGACTGAGTAGAGAGACTACAAGCCCAGAACAAGGACTGAGAAAAGAGACTTGAAGCCAAAACAGCAGCCTGAGAAGAGAGACTGGAAACCCTAAAACGCTGACTGAGAAGAGAGACTTAAAGCCCAACCTGCAGACTGAGTAGAGAAACTACAAGCTCAGAACAAGGACTGAGAAAAGAGACTTGAAGCCTAAAGAGCAGACTGAGAAGAGAGACTGGAAACCCTAAAACGCTGACTGAGAAGAGAGACTTAAAGCCCAACCAGCAGACTGAGAAGAGAGACTACAAGCCGAGAAAAAGGACTGAGAATAGAGACTTGAAGCCCAAATAGCAGACATCGAAAAGAGACTGGAAGCCAAAACAGCAGCCTGAGAAGAGAGACTGGAAACCCTAAAACGCTGACTGAGAAGAGTGACTTAAAGCCCAACCTGCAGACTGGGTAGAGAGACTACAAGCCCAGAACAAGGACTGAGAAAAGAGACTTGAAGCCGAAAGAGCAGACTGAGTAGAGGGACTTAAATCCCAACCAGCAGACTGAGTAGAGAGACTACAAGCCCAGAAAAAAGACTGGGAAAAGAGACTTAAAGCTTAAACAGCAGACAGAGAGGAGAGACTGGAACCCTAAACTGCAGACTGAGAAGTGAGACTTGAAGCCCAAACAGAAGACTGAGAAGTTAGACTTGAAGCCCAGAAAAAGGACTGAGAAAAGAGACTTGAAGCCCAAATAGCAGACTTCGAAGAGAGACTGGAAGCCAAAACAGCAGCCTGAGAAGAGAGACTGGAAACCCTAAAACGCTGACTGAGAAGAGAGACTTAAAGCCCAACCTGCAGACTGAGTAGAGAGACTACAAGCCCAGAACAAGGACTGAGAAAAGAGACTTGAAGCCTAAAGAGCAGACTGAGAAGAGAGACTGAAAGCCACAACAGCAGACTGAGAAGAGAGACTGGAAACCCTAAAACGCTAACTGAGAAGAGAGACTGGAAGCCCGAACAGAAGACTTAGAAGAGTGACTAAAAGCCCAGAAAGAAAACTGAGAAAAGAGATTTGAAGCCCATACCACAGACTGAGTTGTGAGACTTGAAGCCCAAACAGAAGACTGAGAAGTGAGACTTGAAGCCCAAACAGCAGATTGAGAAAAGAGACTTGAAGCCGAAACAGCAGACTGAGAATAGAGACTGGAAGCCCAAACAGCAGACTAAGAGGAAAGTCTGGAACCCTAAACTGTAGACTGAAAAGAGAGACTTGAAGCCCAGAAAAAAGACTTACGAAAGAGACTTGAAGCCCAAACAGCATACTTAGAAGAGAGACTGGAAGTCCAAACAGCAGACTGAGAAAAGAGACTGGAAGCCCAAACAGCAGTTTGAGTAGAGAGACTTAAAGCCCAAAAAGAAGACTAAGAATAGAGACAGCAAAAACAGCAGAATGAGAAGAGAGACTGGAAACCGTAAAATGCTGACTGAGAAGAGAGACTTAAAGCCCAACCAGCAGACTGGGTAGAGAGACTACAAGCCCTAAAAAAAGACTAAGAATAGAAACAGGAAAATCAGCAGACTGAGAAGAGAGACTTAAAGCCTAAACAGCAGACTGTGTAGAGATACTTAAAGCCCAAACAGCAGACTGAGAAGAGAGACTTGAATCCAAAACAGCAGACTGAGTAGAGAGACTTAAAGCCCAAAAAGAAGACTAAGAATCGAGACAGGAAAAACAGCAGTTAAGTTAGCCAAACGGTCGCAGTAGGAATTCGGACGCCGGAGATGCTATGGATAATTGCAAATATCATATAAATTTACATTTTGTACAGGAATTCAAGCACTAGTTTTGACCTTATAAATAGTTCCTGAACTGTCACAGGCATGTAAAACATCCCCAGAAGAAAAATAATTTAATTTGTATTCATCGCCAGCTTCAAACCGCGCACAAATCCGTAGCGCGTTAGCAAATCTTAGCGCCACTAGTTGACAATAAGCCACACAAGTACAACTTACACATCTCGCTGTAAATTATTCTGTCAAAGTAAAGAGTACGCCAAAATATTAAGTCGTAATAATGATGAAGAATAGTGAATATAGGAACGCATTATTCGTGTTAATGATACAAGACAACTTACTTTATCCGTTATAATAATAATTGACAAACGCATCGGGACAAATAAATAATAACGGAACTAGGAGAAGTTATTAACATTCAGACAACCATGAAAACATGGAATATGAGGGGTAATCTAATTTGCGTGTAGAACTAACGGAAGGGTTAACAGGTTAGATCATTACTGGAAACATCATACAATAAGACAAATTATTCCACTACGTGTGAAATTCTGTATGCGGTCCCTACAAACGACGAACTTTTATTTTTACAGATTAAATAGTCTTGTTTTAATGTCGTTTAAGTGTGATGTTAGTTTGCTTTGGCAAAATAAGGGGTGAGTGTTAAACTGTTTTTCTCTGTTTGATCAAGTACTTCAATATGTGTCTAGGCGCGCGCTATTCGAAGCAACAATCGAAAGTACAACACAAGATACATGTACGCGGTATCCCAAGATAGTATGGGGTCATCATCATCATAGCAGCATCTAGGACGTAGTAGCAGCAGCGAGGTGTTCCATCTGTTACCAACAGGTTGTGGAATTGATCTGCGACAATGGGATTCGGCACTTGATAAACAGTCGGGCATAGAATCGCCACAAACAGTCTCCAACGGTACAATCAAGACAATCAAGAAAATCTCAATTTCCTGCATTAGGTTGGCTTGTTGTGGTGGGGGCGAAGATGAAGTTTGATAGCAATGAGGAAGATAAGGAAAGAAGTTTCGTAATGAGGATTGGGGGAGAGTGGGGGTGGCGGGCGACTTGAGTGAGGTTGAGAAAGCTTAGCCTGGTGAAGGTTGCGGTGGATGAAACTGCAGAGGAACAGAAAGTGGTAGAAATGGAGGCAGGCATATCGGGATAGTGGAAAAGCGGAAAACTGTTTGGAGTAGAGAAGGAGAGCACTCATGAAGAACATAAAAAGGGGATGATTAGGCGAAAGATGATAAAATAAGGGGCCCAGATATTTGTGAAATTGGAGAAATACGAAGTGGAGACGGAGGAGGGATTAAGACATAAAGGATATCATCAATCAGTACCGAATACTAACGGACTTCGTCGAGGGAACATCGTCATGGGATGCCAGCGGTAAAAGCGAGGTGGAGGAGTTGGGGACTCCTGAAAACAATTCGTTATTTTGTTTAAAAGGTTTTGCGGCCTAAATTTCTATCCATTCCTAACGATCCATGTATCCACAGGTCGTCAACGTAAAGACAGAGAAGGGAAAACACTCGTCCGAGGAAGCAACGCAGCAATACTTTCATACGTCTCAGGAGAAAGACGACCCTGAAGGTTTTGGTGCGATCATTTTACGCAGGCCGGCGTAGAGGGCTAAAAATGAGAGGATTTCTCGGTCGCCGCAAAATTGCGTGAGGTGACCGCTACACTCGCCATTGTAATTGAGCGTTTAAGTGTTTCATCTTCAGGAAGCACAGTGTGGATGGGTTTTAAAGGTTAAATAAGGATTTCCCGTTGTTTGGTAGCATGTCTGTTGGGCAGGGTTTTGCAAACCTTGAGCATTACATAAAGCGGTCTTTATTGCGTTCAAGCAACTTGACACTTAGTGTGTATTCTTTTTACGAATTTTATCACTTTCACAAATTTAAATCGGTTTATTTGTATCATAAGTTGGGTGGCAGGCTTTGATATACTTTTATATACTTCATGGGGAAAAAAGATAAAGCATAATATTAAGAAGATATAATGAACGCGACAGTCGTGGGGCAGCCGTTAACGGCGAAGAAACGCAACGTCGTATTCCCAACTGTACCAGACGTGACGGGGGAAGATGTTTGCGTTTTGTCATGAACCCCCGTAGTTTACGTAAAAGCCGTACGTCTGCTGTTGTATGATTTAAATACCACAACGAGACAGCTTGAAAGAGGAGGGGGTAAACTAAGGTTTATCTTTCCTTTAATTCTGCGGAAGTAACCGAAAACGTAACGGAACAAAGCTAGTCCACGAAGACCCGGCCGTCGAGGTTATCAGTTAAAACAAAGCCACGCGTCAAGATAGATAAATTTGTCGGAAGAGCGGTAAGCTTTCTTTATTTGATAGAAGGCTAGTGTTTGTTTGAAGTGTCTTTATAGTGAAGGGATGTTCATTCGTAAAAAGGACTGCGGGTGGGTTTCTTTGTGAGTCAACGATTGGACCGGTCCGCAGAGAATCATGTGGAGAAAACACAAGCTGTTGGGGGGATTGGGGCGAGGAAACGACTGAGAGAGAACGAGGAACAACTGAGCGAAGCTGAGGAATATGAGGGAACTTCATCTGCCTGATTTGGAATTTCTATGGAAACTCAATCTCCAATCGAATCACGGTCTCCCGTTAACCACGTGGCCAGTTTCCCCTGCTCGCCATAGACAGTTTGGTCTTACTTCTGTTGAGTCTGGGTTTCCAACACTCCCTCTTCAATCCAGAGGGATCATTGACCAATAGACTGCAGCGGCCCTCGAGGGTGCGCATTTAAGAGCTTAATTATCAGACCAATCCGAGCGATCTCCATGCTGGTTTGAGCGAGCGATACAATGACTCTCGTTCCTTGACAGATCCTCATGTTCTTCCCAGCGTCCACTAAACGACTTGTCTTCGCCACAGTAGAATCACCCACCCACCCACAAGCCGAGCATTCGAGGTTCACCCAATTTCTTCTTCATAATGTTGTTATAAGCCACTAATCGGGGAAAATACGCCTTTTATACATCGGATGCAAATATCCGTTTCTGAAGCCTTTTCGGTGGGAAACAAGAATTGGCTTTACAACGGCGTCAAACCGGAATTTCCGTCGCTAGACGCAACGTAAACTGACGTCTAGCCACGCCAATGCTTATTGGTCTGTGACCGTAAGTGGGTGGAAACGCTGACAGCGCATTTTAATCGCCTGGTCAAGGTGTGACTCATTGTCGTGACTCATGACCCCCCCTCCGGCGATATCGCCTTGTATCTTTTACGATGTCACGGGACAAAATCGCTCTGTAAATGTGCTTGCTTCAATTCTTCTTCTTCTTTTTCTTCATTGTGGCGCCCGCTGCCTCCACTCAAGCAACCACGCTAATAAGCAGCTTCGATCGTCTTGGGTGAGACGACCATATTTTGCTCAGCGGTTGCCATCGCCTGCTCACTAACGGGTACAATGACGGTGACCTGAACGAAGTATCGCAGCTAAGTCTTGCGTGGACGAAGACTTCCTATACTATGCATCTATATAGAGCTCATTTACTCTCCTCGTGCTACTGCAAAGGTTCAGTAGGGGTTCTGAAAACTCAATGTTGCATAACAATTGGTTAAACCTAAGTCTCCTAACCGCACCTGTGACCTTATGAAAACAGGAACAAATATATCCGCATATGCGACATCCTACTCATTTTCCGGCACACACCTAGGCGACTTCGGCGGTTGACATTTCTCTACATTTTGGGAGTAACATGATGGAGTCAAATGACTCCATAGTAAACCTAGATCGATATTTAACAAAAAAACCAGCGCCCTGAGAGAAAGTTGAAGCAATCAGACCTCCTCCTGGGGGGTGCTCCAGAGTCAGGAAAAATGTCCAAACGTTGTATTCGGTTAGCGCACCTATGCGCGCGTATTTCGCCCACAACAATTGCGCGTCGGCCAATGCCGTGGCCGGGACAGCTGCGTTTTAACGCACATCCCCGCACGCAATCTGCAAAGTCGCCTTTTCGAGCAAGCAAGGAAACATGGGGGTTTGAGGTCGCTGAAGCACTATGTTGACCAGATTGTTGTCGAGACAGTAGCCTTGGCGTCAAACCGTGCTTGTGTTTCGTTGGAGTTTAGGCAGGTTTGAACCGATCTTAGTTCAATAAAATAATGCGACCTCAATTTACTACGGTGCCCGAACCAAAACGTTCGCATCAACACCCAAAAATAAGGGATTACGTTTTGATTATCCATGTATACGTTCGCACGAATACGTGAGATTAATGAGCAAGAAAGGCCTGATTCAAACGTCATCCTGCGTTTGGCAACCATGTAAAAGCACCCACATGTAAGGGTCTCACTACATGCTACTACTACTACCAATACTGCTACTAATACTACTACTAATACTACTACTACTACTACTTCTACTAATACACAATTACTGAAACTACTACTTCTACTACTACTTCTTCTTCTACTTCTACTACAACTACTACTACTACTACAACTGCTACTACTGCTACTACTACTACTTCTACTACTTCTAGTAATACTACTTCTACTTCTACTACTTCTACTTCTATCAACTACTACGACTACTACTACTTCTACTACTACTGACTACTACTGCCTATACTACTACTACACCTTCTACTTATACAAGTTCTACTCAACCTACTACTACTACTTACAACTACTACTACTACTTCTACTACTTCTACTACTACTAGTTATTCTTCTACTACTTCTACTTCTTCTACTTCTTCTACTTCTACTACTACCACAGCTAATTATACTACTACTACTACTACTACTACTACTTATTCTACTACTACGTCTACTTTTACTACTTTAACTACATCTACTTATACTACTTCTACTACTACTTCTTCTTCTTAAACCACCACTACTGATACTACTACTACTACAAATACTACTACTACTACTACTACTACTACTACTACTACTACTACTACTACTACTACTACTACTACTACCACTACTACTAATACACTACTACTACTACTACAACTGAAACAACTTCTACTTATACAACTTCTACTAATAACACTACTACTGATACTACTTCTACGACTACTACTACTTCTACTACTACTTCAACTACTACAACTAATACTACTACTACTTTTACTACTTCTACTACAACGAGTAATACTACTACTATTTCTAATACTTCTACTTCTACTACAACTACTAGTTATACTACTACTACTTCTACTTATACTACTACTACTCCTTCTTCTACAACTTTTAAAACCGCTACTACTGATACCACTACTACTACTTCAACTACTTCTACTTATACCACTACTACTACTATTACTTCTTCTTAAACCACTACTACTGATTCTACTACTATAATAATACAACTACTACTGATAATACTACTTATACAACTCCTACTGATACAACAATTACTACTACTTCTACTTCTACTACTTCTCCTAAAACCACTACTACTAATACCAAAACTACTAATACCACTACTACTGACACTACTGCTACGACTACAACTTAAATTACTACTACTTATACATCTACAACTAAACATACTACTACTGATACTACTTTTACTACTACTACTACTTCTACTACTACTACTTCTACTTCTACTTATATAACCAATACTACGGATACTACTACTACTTCTACTACAACGATTACAACTACTACTGATACTACTACTACTACTACGACTTCTACGACTACTTCTACTTTTACTACCACTTATACCACTACTACTGGTTCTACTTCTACTACTTCTTCTACTACTTCTTATACAACTACGACGAATACAACTACTACTGATATTACTACTACTACTAATTCTACTACTACTGATACTCCTACTACTACAACTTTTACTTCTACTACTACTTCTAATACCACTACTACTTATACCACAACTACTGATACTAATACTACTACGACTACTTCTACTACTTCTTCCTAAACCACTTCTACTGATACTATTACAACTACTACTACTAATACCACTTCTACTGATACTTCTACAACTACAACTTCTACTAATACCACTACTACTGATACGACTACTACAACTACTTCAACTTCTTCTACGTATTTCACTACTACTACTACTACTACTACTACTTCTTCTTCTTAAAAAACTACTACTAATACCACTACTACTGACACTACTGCTACTACTACTACTACTATTCAAACAACTACAACTTACACAACAACTACTGAAAACACTACTACTGATACAAATTCTACTAATACTACTACTACTTCTACTACTTCTTCTTATACCACTTGTTCTGAATCTTTTACTACTACTGCTTCTACTACTACAACTACGTCTAATACCACTACTACTAATACAATACTACTGATACTACTACTACCACTACTTCTACCTCTTCTACTTATACCACTTCTACTACTACTACTTCTTCTTCTTAAACCACTTCTACTGATACTACTACTACTACTACTACGAATACCACAACTACTGATACTACGACTACAACTACTTCTACTAATACAACTACTCCTAATACTACTACTAATACTACTAATACTGATACTACAGTAACTACTACTACTACTTCTACTACCACTACTAAAACCACTACTACTAATACCGCTACTACTAATAAAACTTCTACTGATACCTCTTCAACTACTACTACTAAAACCACTACTACTTTACCACTTCTACTAATTACAGTACTACTGATACAACTTCAACTACTACTACTTCTACTTCTACTTCTAATACAACTACTACTAATACTTCTTCTACTACAACTACTTCTACTTCTACTACTACTACTACTACTACTACTACTACTACTACTACTAACAACTACTACTTCTACTGATTCTACTACTACTTACTTCTTCTTCAACTACTTCTACTACTACTACTAATACCACTGCTACTGATACTACTACTTCTACTACTTCTACTACTATCTACTACTACTACTACTAATACTACTTCTACTGATACTACAACTACTACTACTAACTACTACTACTACTCACTACTACTGATACTACTACTAATACCACTACTACTGATACTACTATAACTACTACTTCTACGTACTTCTACAACTACTAATACCACTACTACTAACTACAACTTCAACTTCTTCTACGTATTTCTACTACTACTACTACTACTACTTCTTCTTAAACAACTACTACTTATACCACTACTACTGACACTACTGCTACTACTACTACTTCAATACAACTACTACTTACTACAACTACTACTAATACTACTACTACTGACTACTACTTCTACTAATACTTCTTCTACTACTACTACAACTACTACTACTACTACTACTACTACTACTTCTACTACTACTAAACTACTTCTTCTTATACAACTACTACTAATAACACTACTACTGATACTACTTCTACTACTACTTCTACTACTTCATACTACTACTACTGATACTACTACTACTACTACTACTTCTACTACTACTTCTACTACTACTACTACTACTACTACTACTACTACTACTGATACTACTACTACTTCTACTACTACTACTACTACTACTACTTCTACTACTACTACTTAAACTACTACTACTAATCTACTATTACTACTACTAACAACTACTGATACTTCTACTACTTCTACTTCTACTACTACTAATACCACTACTACTGATACTACTACTACTACTACTTCTGCTACTACTTCTACTACTACTACTAATACCACTACTACTGATATCTACAACTACTTCTACTTCTTCAACTACTACTGATACCACTACTTCAATACCACTTCTACTGATACTACTACTATTTCTACTTCTTACTATTACTACTACTACTACTACTGCTACTACAACTACTTTTACTACAATACCTACTTCTACTACTACTACTACTACTACTACTACTACTACTACTACTACTACTTCTTCTACTACTACTACTACTAATACGACTTCTACTGATACTAATACTACTACTACAAATTCTACTACTTCTACTACTACTAATACCTCTACTACTGATACTACTACTACTTCTTCTACGAATACATAATAACTGAAACTACTACTTCTACTACTACTTCTTCTACTACTTCTACTACAACTACTACTACTACTTCTATTACTACTACTACTACGACTACTACTACTGCTACTACTGCTACTACTACTACTGCTACTACTACCACTTCTACTTCTATACCTACCTCTTCTACTGCTACTACTACTACTATTTCTTCTACTACTACTACTACTAATACGACTTCTACTGATACTAATACTACTACTTCAAATTCTTCTACTTCTACTACTACTAATACCTCTACTACTGATACTACTACTACTTCTTCTACTAATAAACAATAACTGAAACTACTACTTCTTCTTCTACTTCTTCTACAACTTTTACTACTTCTACTACTTCTTCTACTACTACTACTACTACTACTTCTACTACTACTACTACTACTACGACTTCTTTTACTACTATTACTATGATTTCTTCTACTACTTCTACTACTACTACTACTACTTCTTCTAAAACTACTTCTACTGATACTATTCCTACTACAACTACGTCTAATAAAACTACTACTAATACAATACTACTGATACTACTACTACTTCTACTCCTTCTTCTTATACCACTTCTTCTAGTACTACTTCTTCTTAAACCACTACTACTGATACGTCTACTACTACTACTACTACTACTACTACTACTTCTACTACTTCTACTACTACAACGACTTAGGCTACTACTACTGATACTACTACTACTACTACTACTACTACTACTACTACTTCTACTACTACTACTTAAACCACTACTACTAATACCACCATTACTAATGCAAAAACTACTGATACTACTACTACTACTTCTACTTATACACTACTACTGATACTACAACTAATACTACTACTACGTCTTCTACTTCTATTTATACTTCTACTTCTACTACTATTTATACTACTACTACGACAACTGCTACTACTTCTACTACTTCTTCTACTATAACTACTTATATTATTACTACTACTTCTTCTTGTACTACTACTACTACTACTACTCTTACTAATACTACTACTACTTCTACTACTACTTCTACTTCTTCTTCTACTACTACTACTACTACTACTACTAATACTGCTACTACTGCTACTACTACTACTACTTCTATTACTATTACTTCTTCTTCTACTACTACTACTACTACTACAACGACTTCTTTTACTACTACTACTACTACTACTACTACTTCTACTACTACTATCTACAACAACTACTACTACTAACACCACTACTACTAATACTACAACAAATACTTATTCTACTACTACTTCTACTACTACTACTAATACGACTTTTACTGATACTACTACTACTACTACAAATTCTAATACTTCTACTTTTACTAATACCTCTACTACTGATACTACTACTACTACTACTTCTACTAATACACAATTACTGAAACTACTACTTCTACTACTACTTCTTCTTCTACTTCTACTACAACAACTACTACAACAACTACTACTACTACAACTGCTACTACTGCTACTACAACTACTTCTACTACTTCTACTACTTCTACTACTACTACTTCTACTTCTACTACTACAACTACTACGACTACTACTACTTCTACTTCGACTACTTCTGCCTATCCTACTACTAAACCTTCTACTTATACAAGTTCTTTTCAACCTACTACTACTACTACTTCAACTACTACTACTACTTCTTCTACTACTACTAGTTATTCTTCTACTACTTCTACTTCTTCTACTTCTACTACTACCACAGCTAATTATACTACTACTACT